>PVIR01015672.1:0-37889 GCA_004026965.1 Petromus typicus
CCTGTAGAATGGGCTATTCTTGGATGAACAGGATAGAAGGCATGTGAACTCAACAGTCCAGGCACATTTACTGTTAAACCTGAGAGGGACCTTTCAGTGTGAACATAACAGGGAAGGTCTCTCCTACAGGCTAAAAGGCTTTTCCACAGCACCTTTTTGGTGGGCTTTTAAGGGGGTGGCTCAGAGAAATGGTGGGCTATTGGCTTGCGAATGTATTCTCCAGGGAATGCTTGTAACCTGCTGACATGTGCTCAGGGAACTGCTAGTGACCTGATGAAGTGTTTTCTTGGGACTGCTCATTGCCTGTTGATGTGTCCTCTGGTGAATGCTCATGACCTAAGTAAAATGAAACCTACATCTAAGATAGTGGGTAGGCTTTTCAAAATGGCAGTGTCCCTATCTGGGTTCTAACCTTGGGGTGGGCTGCCTTCTCCTAGGGTTTCTACACTTCACAAGAAGTTAAATGTTCCCTATTCCAGCAAATAATACATTTCATTTTCCTGAGTGTGTTCTAAAATCATTGCCTAATAACTCTTCCTGTACCCTTTACTGATGCATCCTGGAACTTCTTTTTCCACAATGTGAGTGAGCAAAACTACAAATCTGTTCTATAAAAGGTTGGGTTAGATTCGTTATTTCAACCTGGGGACTTCCACAGACCCAGCTGTGTGATAATGCTACATTAATGTGTGCTACACTTTTTCAATGTTCATCTGATTCTGATTCCCTAGAGTCCTTTTACTCATAAAATTATAGGCAGCTAAATTAGATAAAAATTAATATATAGTCAGAATAGGACTGGAATGTCAAAGAAGTCAGGAGAAAAATTAAACACATCAGAATTGTGGCTGGCGGCACATCTGAGGAAGGCAAAGCCTCAAGATAAGGATATAATGGCCCAGGCCTATGTGCTTTCCTAAGGAATAGGCAGTGACTTGGAATTATACTATAATTAGTCCCATCTGGTCCAAGAAGTTCAGATTGGCATCAGTCAGCCAGGTGGGTAAGCAGAGCATCTAGACACATCCCTTCCTGAAAATGCCTTTATTCTTTCCATGTACCCTTGCTATGTAACTCACTTCCCTATTAGATCAACATTATCTAAGCAGCTATACTTATGATCCCATTGCTTGATTATAGTTTGACCCCATATTACACCAACATTGTGACTTTGATGTATAAAATCCTCCTAACACATGGCCTCAGTGGCAACCTACTTCTGAGATCCCTCCCTTGTTTCTCAGAAACGATTCCTATTCCTCAATAAACTATTCCTACTCTTAACATCCTTTGTCCTCTGCAATTTATTCTTTAATTTCAGGGAACAGCTACTTAGCACATCTGATACCATGCAGGTTGGGAGTTATTTCCCTCTATATAAATAATCAACACACAAAAAAAATTTTTTTTTGAGATAGGATGTCATTTTGTAGTTCAGGCTGGCCCTGAGCTCAGCCTTGAACTCAGAGCAATCCTCCTGCCTCTGCCTCCCAAGTGATAGGATTACAGGCATGAGCCACCATACCCAGCACTGTGATATGTGGTACTGATTGCTGGTGGGTGTGAGTCACCACGCCCAGTATTGTTGTATGTGGTTACCAGGGATTGAACCCAGGCCCTTGCACTTGCAAGGCAGGTGCCGGAACCACGAAGCTAAATCCTCAACCCAAAGGACTCAAATTTTTAACTTAAGTTTCTCACATATTCTTCAATCTTTCTTAAAACCTTCACGGAACTGAAAATACTCTTCAAAGTCTGACTGGCTAACGTGGGCAAAATCCATATTAACTGTTCTGAAGACATCTTTAAACTTTTAAACATATGCTTAAGTCATGTGGATTAAAAGACATTTGGGTTTATGTTTTCCTAATTGGTAAAGTGCTCTTATTTTTAAACCAATCTCATACCATCTAAACAATATGCAAACAGAAGCACACACAAACATAATGTATAATACACACATGCACACCAACACACATAAAATACACACTTCATCTATCATTTACCAGCTTTTAAAAATTACATTATTGGCCTGAGCCACCTTAACCTTAAATTTGCATGTAACAAGGTGAGAAATATAACAAAGTGCTGCCAAACCTCTGACCAATCAGAAAGACCAGTCAAAGAGACTGCTTATCCAGTTAATTTGAGTTTGAATTTCCTGAAGCTTTTCCCCCTACCTCGTCATAGATTTTAGTCAAATAAGAAAGCTTTTCCCTCTTGGAAACAACCCAAATGTCCATCAACTGGAGACTGGATAAAGAAGATGTGGTTGTTCTACAGAATGGAGTATTACTCTGCCATAAAAAATAAGTTTGAATCATTTATACTTAAATGGACGTACCTGGAGGACAGGTGTACTTTCCATTGCAACGGTCATTACAGATCATAAGTAAATCTTTTTTTTTAAGTCACAGGTAGCTACAATTTCTCTAGGGATGTACAAAGTTGCACAATTTCTTTTTATTCCTTAGCAAATCACAGCTGATCTCTACATACATCTCAGTGTCTCTATTTCCTGATAAGTGAAATAAATAGGTCATAGATGTGTAAATATCATATCTTTTCTCTGGTATGAGAAAATAAAGATGTAAATGAGTTCTAGAATGTATGTTATATATTGTGAAACAGAAAATACTCAAAGCAAAATGGGGTGAAGGGAGAAAAATAATGAGATTATAACAAAAAAGAAAGAAAACAAAGTTTATGTATATAGGGGGTAGGGTGGTAGGGTGGGTAGGGTTATGGGAAAAAATGAGAATTGAGTTGTGTCATATACTGGTACAAATTCTCACTGTTGAGTGCAATCATGATGTGTATATGTAATGTACCAATAAAGATTTCAATTAAAAAAAAAGAAAACTTTTTCCCAGGTTTTAATGCATTCTCCATTGTGCTAAAATTTAGACATAATTGTTCAGAAATTTACACATCATGGCTGTACAGTTCAAGACCTCTAGGGTGGAAAAAAGAAATCAATTTAGGAACCATACTCTCCCCAAGAACAATACAAAGGGAAACCATCTGTAGTCACATTTCTCCATTTTTCAAGTTGGGAAATGAAGGAAGCAGGAGCTAAGAGTCAATTTCCATCAAACAGACATTTTGACACTTATTTGAAATAGAATGAGTTAAAAAAACGAACCAAGGACTGTTAGTCAAAATTAGGGGAAATTTAAACCCCACTAAGAAATTCTCTGATATCATCCAACTAGCTACCTAGTTAGTGGGCAGAAAAGGGTTCTTTTTGTGCTTGTAATCCAGTAAAGGGTAAAGAAAGTGGCTATGGACACTATTCTGGCCGAAGTTACTTTAGAGAACTTTTTAAGTACAGCTACATGAAAATCAGAGTGTACTTTCCATTGCAACGGTCATTACAGATCATAAGTAAATCTTTTTTTTTAAGTCACAGGTAGCTACAATTTCTCTAGGGATGTACAAAGTTGCACAATTTCTTTTTATTCCTTAGCAAATCACAGCTGATCTCTACATACATCTCAGTGTCTCTAGTCTCTTAACATTTCTTACTCCAAACTTTCCTGTCAGATAAATGATGAAAGAAACTTGAGCTCCAGATTGGCTCATGAAAAGCCTCAGAGGGCCGGGGACTTAGCTCAGTGGTTCTGGTGCCTGTCTTGCAGCACTCAGGAGGCAGACGCAGGAGGATTGCTGTGATGTGAGTTTGAGGCTGAGCTCAGGGCCAGCCTGAACTACAAAGCAAGACCCTTCTGGAAAAAAAAAAAAGCCTCAGAAAAGTTCTACAGCCACAATGGCTGACATAAATCCTAGATGGGTTCACAAGAATCCCTGTAGAGATGAGTAAAAGGAAGGATGAGGCCTAGTATCTCTGTAGAATGGTTTCAAGCCTCCATCTGCATAATGCCTTAGAGGGTATTGTCCTGTCCCCAAAAGGGAAGCTTGCTGGCCAGTTGAGTGTTCATCAGGTCTTAAAGTGAAAGATATTTTCCTGCCTTGTATTCACATGGTGGAGAAGATACAGTGTAGGTGTCACTTTCATCGAGAATCCTGGCTACAGCCTATTATCCAGCTTCTATGCGATGTTAAAGGTCTGGTGTATATCTTAGAATAAAGATGATTGTAATAAAGGAAAGACAAAAGAAGCCAGAATAAACCAAACAAAATGAGTACTCTAAACCAAAACAACAAATTCTTGAAAATTTTTCTACTCTGAACCTCTCTTCATATGTCAGCACACCAAAATGCCCTGCAGTAGATCCAAATGACCGCAAATGCTATACTTTCCTCACCCCAATGGTGCTGCCAAACCTCTGATCAATCAGTGAAACAAATTGACCTGTAATAAGTCCAAACGATCCCCAAAGGTGAAGGTGTTCACCTCATCCAAATGTCACTGCCCCGTTGCTCAGAGTTTGGCCAGGAATGAATGCAAGGCAAAAGCACGCAAATAATTAAACTGTGGGGCAAAAAGCACACAGCCTGTGTGAGAGCTTAACGGTTAAACAACAAAACCTTCAGATTAGTGAGACATGTTGTGTCTGCTATTGTCCTTCCCCTTTCCCCAAGGGAAACTCCCGAGCCTTTACACAGCTCCTCGCCCAAATTGCCCTTCTCCAGCTTTTTCTCACACACTAATTTTCTAAATAAAAGCCAATCAATTCTGAGCTTGGTGGCTTTTTCTTCTCCAGAGACTCTCCCCAATGGCTGGGAGCTCTTGGTTTAGAATAGCCCCTGTGGACAGCAGCTCAGGGGCTCGGAGCACCCCCATCTTACCGGTTTAATGTGCGCACGGTATCTACAGCAGCCTCTCCTGGATGACTGGAACCGGAGGCCAGAAATCTAACATGTCTGGTCTCGAGATCTCCGCCCGAGAGATCTTAGATTCTCGTGGGAACCCTACTGTTGAACTTGATCTCTACTCTAACACGGGGCTCTTCCGACTGCTGTGCCCAACGGCACCTCCGCTGGCATCCAAGAGACCCTGAAGGTGCGTCACAATGATGAAACGCACTACGTGGGCAAGGGCGTGAGCACAATACAACTATCGCACCGACCCTGGTTAGCGGGAAACTGAACGTCACGGAGCCGGAAGAGATCAACAAACTGATCATCGAGATGGACAAGACGGAGAATAATGCTAAGTTCAGGGCCAATGTCATCCTGAGGGTATCCCTCGCCTTGTGCAAGGCTGGCGCTGTGGAGAAGGGGTGCCTCTGGGCCGCCACATTGCGGACCTGGTCGGCAACGTCAAGGTCATCCTGCTGGTCCCTACCTTCAACCTGATCAACTGCGGCTTGCACGTTGGCAACAAGCTGGCCATGCAGGAATTCATGAACCTGCCAGTCGGCGCTTCAAGCTTCAAGGAAGTCATGCACATTGGGGCCGAGGTCTACTTCAACCTGAAGAAGGTCATCAAGGAGAAGTACAGCAAGGACGCCACCAACATGGGCCACGGGGGCAGTTTTGCACCCAATATCCTGGAATTTAACCAACCCCTTTAAAATACATATGCAGAGGGTTAGGGATTTAGCTCATTGGCACCCCACCTGCCTTGCAAGAGCAGGGTACTGAGATAGATCCCTGATATCAAAACAAACTAAAACATATGAAGGTTTCCCGATTCTTGTCATAGAAAAAGAATTTTCAGGACACATTAATAAAATATGCATGATAAAGGTTTATTAGAGATAGATAAAGGTCACAGTTAAGAGTGGAGTGTGAGTGCATAAGGAAATGAGAAACAGTTCAGTTGGGAACTGGGGATCCTTGTATGTTTGAGGAAGTGGAAATATGTGGAATTCAATAACCTATAGTTTTACTGGGTGGGGGAGGATAGCCTACTCCTAATGAGATAATGGTCTATTCCTATGGAAAATCCCCAAAGGGTAATTCATTCATGGGTGAAAGTGAACTATTTGCAAGTAAGAGGGAATGACCAGAGACATTTGTAGCTGAAAAAAATTTGCTCAGGTTTGCTGTTTTGGGAGGAGGAAAAAGGCTAATAAAATGGGCTGATGTTCTGAGACTGCACTTTTTCTTCAAAGTACATGTCTTAGTTACTTTATTCTCATTACTGAAACCAAAGAACTGACATCCAGGGGGGGAGAGGAATAATCATAATCAGCTAGCTGTATGGCAGAGTGGCTTGGCAGACAGACCTTGCAAAGCGGAAAATGTTCAGGCTGGGGATTTAGCTCACTGGTTCTGGTGCCTGCCTTGCAAGCACAAGAGCCCAGGTTCGATCCCTGGTAACCACATACAACAATGCTGGGCATGGTAACTCTCGCTCACCAGCAATCAGTACCACACACCATGATGCCGGGCCTATAATCCCAGCATTCGCAGGCAGAGGCAAGAGGATGGCTGAGTTCAAGGCTGAGTTGAGGACCAGCCTGAACTACAAAGCAAGACCCTGATTCAAAAAACTAAAAAGAAAAAAAAAAGAAAAAGAAAGAAAAACTTTATGGTAGCCAGATGATAACAAAAGCAACAAGAGACCTTAACAGTATCTTTCTGCCCCTTTAATTTTAACTAGACAATTTATGGTGAATATCACTCATACCCTTACTAATCCTAGTGCCCCTGAACACGTCGTTGCTCTATGAATCAATACTAGTATTGTATTGCACACTTTTGATCCAGCCACCCCGGAAAAACTCCACTTATGACACTTTGAGGGAATATTTAAACACAAGCCATAACATTTGCCTCCAGTCCCCTGAAAATTTATGAATGTCCCTTTATGCAAAAATGCATTTAGTCTATGTCCAAGAGTTTCCAAAGTCCTAATCATTTCAGCACTGCTGAAAAGTCCAAAGTTCAAGTCCAAACTCCCTTCTGAGATCTAAGGCAAACTCTTAGCTGCGAGTCCCTATGTAAATGAAAACAAAGTTTAACATTTCTAACATTCAATGGGACAAGATAGATGTTTCCATTCTAAAAGTTACAAATAGGGGAATACAAAAGAATGGGACCAAAGCAAGTCCAAACTCTAGGAGGGCTCACATAAAATCCCATAGTTCCACTTCCAGCATCTTGCAATCTATGGCAAGTGTGAATGCTGTCTTCCTCAGGCACTGTCAGTGGTTGTAGCTCTCATTGTTTCTCTCTTAGGCCAGTTCTACTCCCTTCTTGAGGTTTTTCTCAGATCATCCATGGGCCTGGCTTCTCCAAACTTTTGGGGTCTCAAATGTATCCATAGCTTTACTCTTGCCCACTCAGGAGCACACTACCTGGCCTCCCAGGCCTTTTTCTGAAATTGGGGTTGAAGCCTTCCTGATCGCACAACTCTTTCATTCTGCATACACCTAAAACCAGCACCATGTAGATGATGCCAAGTTCTGCTGCCAGCTGTAGCAGGAGCCAGGCTTTTTTTTTTTTTTTTTTTCTTTTGGCCATAGCAGTCCAGTGTGTATGAACTAAATCTTGAGGAACACCTTCCCTAGTTGGCACCATTCTAGAACATGATGCTCTGGGGCTCTCTTTTTAAAGCCTTATCTTTCACTTTGCATTTGGGGCTGCAATGGGTGGAGTCTCGCTTCTTCTTCTTCTTTTTTTTTTTTCATTCCCTCAGGCCATCTTTTTTATTTTCCTGTTCTTTCTCAGGAATTAAGGTCTAGTCTAATATATCTTTGCAGTCTACAGCTCTGTGGGAGACCAGATGGGAAGACTGAAGCCTAAACGGTCTTCTAGGTAAGCACTAAGAAGAAAGAGGGCACATAAGCATGCTGACATGCTTCAGGGAAAAGTGAAAACACCTCAGTTCTGTTGTTTACCCAGAGAACTACCATGGAAGGAAGGAGACAGATGAATTCTTTCTGCCTGTGGCTGAGTGAATAAAGCCAAGATGTGCCAGTCATGTAGGGCTCTATGTCAAAGGAGACAAGAGCCCCTTGGACCTCCAGATTTAAAGTTATTCTATGTTTTTTTTTTTTTATCCTCAACACCCCTTGCTCAAGTTCAAGCTTGTAGGCTGCTTCTACTCATCAGGTTCACGCTCGAAGAGCTGCTTCTACACAGCTCTACTGGAGCTTCCTTTCTGGCCAAACTCAAAACATTTAAAATCATTTGGTGGGCTCTCTGGTCTTGATTTTCAACAAAAATCTGGCTAAAAGCACCCCAACAGTAGCCATGCCACTACTTCAACATTAGACTGCCTTGAAATTTCTTATGCAAGATCCATTAGTCTGCCATCCTTAATCTCTGGATAAGAGCAAAATGTAGACAGACTTCTTGCCAAGGCATAATACACATCCTCTGGAGTTGAACAGCTAATTCAATCTTTCTTCCAAACAGAAAGCTCCCATGCCTGATCTTTTCTGGCTGTCTTTCTATCATGCACTCACGATCCCTTCTTCATGTCAAAGCTGAAAAGCAACTGGGTTCTCATTGGGATCCTGACTAACAGACCTGAGCTTATCATAGTTCACAGGTTTGAAGATTCCTTGTTGCAAACCACCTAAAGTGGTGTTGATATTTAACTTTTGTTTAGCTTCTCTGCTCTCTGCTATAATTCCACTCAGGCCCTTCCCAAGACCCAAATATGCTGCAGCTGACTGATCATCCGAAAGTGAAGCTGCAAAGACTTCATCATTGGTTTGCTCTGCAGCTTTTATAATCATTTTCTTTTCTATTTCTGTGAAGCGAGAAATGAGAATGAATTGGACATCTCACCAAGTCACATACAAAGCCATTGTTAGGATATTAAAACCATCAGCATACCTTTCAGAATCCTCAGAGAATCCACCCAATTTTTCCATACACTGCTGAATATCTATAACTGAAAATGAAACTACCATGTGGACTATACTATCAGTGTTTGTCATTTCTCAAAAGAGTAAGCAGTGGCAGGCTCAGCTGTAGTTTTCCCTGAGTCTAAAGCCACGTGGTAACTAGCCCTGAACTAGCTTGAACTAGCATGGGATAGACTCAGAAGATGGCCTTTATCCACTAAGGAACTGCTTGAGCAAGCTGTTGAAGAGGTAGTCTGTGGGAAAGAGGAGCTGACAAGAAGGAGTCCTCTATGATAGCAGCTCCCGAGAGATAATGGCTTCTAGAACAAAGATCAAGTTTCTGGTAGACCACCATAAAGGCTTGAATATAAGGCACTTCTCTGATCATTTATCTTGCTCCTTATAGTAGAGATATAACTGAAATATGATATTATATCTCAAGTTGCCAAGAGGTAGTTTTATCTCATTTTCCTTAAGTAGATACATAGGCTAGGGATATAAAACATTATTTTTGAAGGTTCTTAGTGAGAGACTTGTACCAATGGTCAAGAACATATTTTTTTTTTTTTTTTGGAGGGGGGTTTTGAGACAGGGTCTCACTTTGTGGTTCAGGCTGGCCCTGAGCTCAGCCTCCAACTCACATCACAGCAATCCTCTTGCCTCTGCCTCCCGAGTGCTGGGATTACAGGCGTGAGCCACCACGCCTGGCACTGTGGTATGTGGTACTGGTTCCTGCTGGGCGTGAGTCTCCACACCCAGTATAGGTATGTGGTAACGGGGGATCGAACCCGGGTCCTTGCGCTTGTAAGACAGGTGCCGGAACCACTGAGCTAAATCTCCGGCCCCTCAAGAAGACATTTAAACTGGGGCTCAGCAAGAACAGATGAGGTTGTTCCTAACTATAGATAGGAGAAGCAAAAATCAGGACCCAGGTTTAGCCTCCCAGTGTTTACCTGGTCAGATTACACTTTCCTTCAGCGGTTTAACCTGGTAAGTTTGTACTTCCTTTCAAGAGTTTAACCTGACAGGACATTTCCTAAAGGAGTTTAACCTGATTAGGCCAAATTCCTTGAACCTATTGGATTTCCCTTGTAAACACAGCACATCTTCTGGTTGAAAAGCCCATAAGTGGGATATCTAACTGCCTGAATGTCCCTTTGCCAATTAAAAGGGAATGAGACCTATCCTTAGAGAAAACTACTCACTAGATTAGCCATAAAACATACAACTGTGGTGATGGGATCTCATAATAAAAGTCAGGAATATGCACTTTCAGATAACAGTATAAACTTAAAGCCATAGCTATTGCAGTGAAAGCAAAACTGAGTAAAAAAGGAGAGCAAACCAATCAGCTAGCTACCCTAGAAAGCAACAGCTCTAAGCAAGTGGGTTGCGAGATTCAGACATGAATTGGCTAGTCAGTTCTGCTACTGCCTACTGCCACTGCTTTGCCAGCAGCAGCCAGCCAGCCAGCACAGGCAGAAACAAGCAGCAGGAGCTTTAGACTAGTCATTTCTTCCCTTCCTGTGAAGGAAGAGCCTATCTATACCTTGTAGCCTTGTTTTCTTGACTTATTCAGAACCAACAACTAAACAAATGGAACATTCAGATACAGGAAAGCCTCAGAGGGAGAAGGGATTGGAGAAGGAAAAGAAAATGACTAAAACCCACGGAAAGGAAGCACTCCATGTGAATCTGTCATCCACAGGGAGGCTCAAACATCGTTGGCACTCAGCAAAGACCTTCTAAAGTTCAGAGCACATTGCCAAGTATTCCACAGAGAACAGCAACAATTTGAGATTTGAGTGGACCAGGTTCATATTTTCTGATCTCCTGCGGTGGGTGACTACACTGAAGCATTTGTCTATCTGTGTTCTCCTCCCCTTCTCCCACAGCCATTTCCCTTGCCATTCCCATTTGGCTTTGGTGGATCCCCACTGTGGCATGTCCCGTAGCCTCCAGGGTACTCTTTCCACATTGTGTGTATCAATAGAATATAATCCAAGCTAATCCAAAAGGCTCTTCTTGTCTCCTATAAAGACAGAAGACTTTTGTCCAACAATCTTGTTTTTTTCTACAGGGTGATCTGTCCAACTCTCCTCTGAGGAATCTATTTCTCACCCAGAAAAGGAGGGAAGGGGGCCTCCTGACAGAATGAGGAGGTACTTTTTTGTCTGGTTGTGTGGTTGTCTGGCTTGCTGATGTCTTCATTATCTAGTGAGGTTTCTGGGCTGCTGTTCAGTGAAGTCTGTTGGTTCATTGTCTGCTGAGGTCTCCAGAGGTTTGGTAAAGTCCTTGACTTTACCAGATATTATAGTTGAGTGGGCCAAAAATAGTCCAGGTCGTTGTGTATGACAAGCAAAGAGCTGCCAAGTGTACACATCGTTAGTTAGTACATAGGAAGTAGCTACATTTACTGAAGATCAGGGGTAAGGTGAAGGAGAAAGAGGGTGAAAGGAAAAGGAACTTGAGGGTGCAAGGAAAAAGGACTTGCTAACTCAAGCTTCCAGTGTTTCCAGGGTCAAACACCACTGACGCATGGTGCGTCCCAGTCTGTCTCTGTGATGTTAGCAATCTCCATGACCTGCTAAGCTCAAACCTGGATAATCATTAGGGTGGTATTGCATTTTTGGTTGCAGAGAGGGAAGGGACATGGTTCTCACAGCTTCCCTGTTTGAGGACTAGGAAAGCCTGGATAATCATGCCAGTGGTGTGGTAGACAGAAGGGAGTGAATCATATAGCTCCTTTGTTTCTAATTGTACTAAGTGGATCCAAAACAGTCCAAGTTCTTGTGTAGGACAGGGAAAGAATTTCCAGACGTACACCTCGTACTATGTAGTACTTAGCTACCTTTATTGAAGATCACAGGGTGGTAGCAGCAGGAAAGGGAAAGGGGAAATTGATGAAGAGGGCTTGATAACTCAGGTGTCCAGTATTTAAAGGGTCAGGGACAGTGACCTGTCATCTTGGATAAGGCAACCTCTTAGTCTTTTGCTATTTTATTTGTACTTCTTGTCAGACAATGGAAGCATGACCAGTCATTAGTGTGGTGGGGCATTTACAATTGAATGGAGGGGAGTGGCTCATTTCGTTCCTTCCTTTCAAACTGTACTAGACTCACAGCTAATCATGGATTTGTAGAGTACTAAAAAAGTCTGATCCTTGAGGTAGGCACACACACTTATGCCAAGGATTAGAGTTTTGTAGTACTTTTTCAGGCTGAATTGTATTCATCTGCTCAAGTCTCACCAAGATAATGTCAAGGGATCACCCAGAGATACACTTCTTTTGAAACTCGGAATCCTTTTGTTATAGGATGATGGTTTCTGGAAGAATTGTTTCCAGGCTCTTAGTGTCTTGGATAAACAACTGGACCACACACACAGAAAAGTCGGCCAAGGTATACCTTCACTGAAGGCAGAAAAATAAAATACTCTGCAGAGTGAGAATGGGCTAGGGGAAAACATACAGCAGAAGCCAGGACCAAGAAAAGGGGGTCTTTTGTATCTGAAATTCCTGTATTGGCTTCTCGCTCCTGCAAATAAAGCACTGAGAGAATTATCCAATCAAAATCTTACTTGGCATGGGTGCTGGATGTAAACAGTCCTGTGGAAAGACTTACTTGGCTTCCTGCCAGTTGTAAAGGAGAAATTGGAAATAGTACTTTTCTGATTTTTTTCCTCTATGTACAGTGTTCAGGAGCTGCAGAGTCATGTTGAATCCAATGTTCCACACATGTCCTCAGTGTCTCCATGATTTTGACTGATGCCACTCAGTTTAAGTATTTTACCTCATAGCTAACATCCTGCCTCACTTTTTCCAAGCTCACTGGTTGCTAGTGAAATTGTTCCTTGTGATGCTGAAATCCTTGCTTTTGCTATATTTTGACGGAGAACTGCTCAGCTTGCAGAACAGTTTTCAAGTCCTTGTGAGGAATCTTCCTTCATAGACAATTAGCCTAATCGGTTGCTTCTCCAAGGCCCAAAAGAAAAATTTTTGCTTTGCATCTTTCTTTTAGGAAAGGATGGGTGGTCTTTTAAAAAGTGTGCCTACCTAGACAAAGCCCACTGAGGATTGTCTCCCTTAAGTTAACTCAAGGTCAGCAGATTAGGAACCTTAATTGCACCTGTAAATTTCTTCATCCTTGCCATATAATTAAATTATGAGTTGTATCATATTTAAACATCCCATTCATACTCACAGAGGTAGGGAATCATAGAAGTTATGTACACTATGGAGTGAGAATAATGGAAGTTATGTTAAAATTGTAATTTTTATGACCAAAAAAAACTAGTGTTTCAGACCAAAGCATAAACAAAACATGCCCATACAAAATCCTATACATAAATATTCATAGTATCCAAAGAGTAGAAGCTCACAATATTATAAAAGTGACTATTCATAACAGCCAAATGGTGGAAACAACTCATATATTCATCAACTGATGACTAGGTAAACAAAATGCAAGTTATTGTCATACAATGACTCATTCAGTCCTGCAAAGTGAAATTGTATTGGTACTTGCTACAACAAATATTATGCTAAGTTAGAAGGTCCAAAAGACCATATTTTATATGATTCCACTGATAGAAAATGATCAGAATAATCAAGTCTATGGAGATAGAACTAGATTGATGATTGCCTTGGGCTGGGGAAATAGTGGAGTGTGTGAGCTTTTCTTCCTCAGGTGATAAAAATGTTATAAAATTGTTAAAATGTTCTAAAATTGATTGTGGTCCTAAAATTAATGGTTGTACTACTAACTTCTTTGAAGTATGGCAATTCAAGATGTTTTGCTACAATGTTTATAAGTGAATATGCTACAATACTCATAAGTGGATACAATGTCTACTTGACAAATTTGCTATGAGGAAAAAAGAAAAAAGAAAACTGTGAGGAATTGTTTTTTTCATTTTTAAGACTCTCTTAATAATAACACCCAATTTATTCATTCTATTAATGATATCATTTTTATATTTTAAAGATTGAGCAATTCTTTCCCTAGCATGTCTATTTCCTTTTACTTGAAAATAGAAATTGTGAGTAGTTGCTCAATACTATCTTATCATCTGCTATCTTTCATTTAACATCCCTTAATTGTCCTTAAAAATGATTTAGCATTTTTCAGTTTACAAAAGAATTCCTCACAATTTTGTTTTTTCCTCACATCTATAAGCTCACCCAGGTTCAAAGCTAAACAAGCCAAATTTCTTCAGCTATTACTCAGAAATTAAAATGCTATTGCCCTTCATCTGACCCTTTTCCATGTAAGAAATAAACAAGGGATGCAGTCTTAAAAGTAAGCTCTGCCCTAGGGTCTATGTATGATAAGTAGTGTTTACAGTTAAAGTTGAGAGAAATGTAAGAGTTAAGGGATTAGAAGAGGCATTTTATTTCATTGAAAAGAAGAAAAATCCATAAACATTAAAATTCTTTAAGATTCGAAGTAGCAGATGAAATCGCAATGGAAAAGATAGATTAACAGGCATGTTAATGATATGTCAAGATGTTTTTACTCTAATACTAAAAATAAAGGCTAAACAAACAAAAAATAGTATGGTTGTGTTAGGAAACAGAAACATGAAAACAGTTGATTGATCATTTTAAGAAATTAAATAGTTTTGTAAAATTACTTTATATTTAAAAAATTAATAAATATAAGATCCAGGATATAGTTCAATGGTACCATACCTGCCTGGCCAGTGCAAGGTCATGAATTTGATTGCCAATAATGAAAAGAAAATCTAAAATAATACATATAGTACAAAAATAAGAAAAATTCAGGGCCGAGGATTTAGCTCAGTGGTTCTGGTGCCTGTCTTGCAAGTGCAAGGACCCGGGTTTGATCCCCGGTAACCACATAACAATACTGGGTGTGAAGACTCAGGCCCAGCAGCAACCAGTACCATACACCACAGTGCCGGGCGTGGTGGCTCATGCCTGTAATCCCAGCACTCGGGAGGCAGAGGCAGGAGGATTGCTGTGATGTGAGTTGGAGGCTGAGCTCAGGGCCAGCCTGAACCGCAAAGCAAGACCCTGTCTCAAAAAAAAAAAAAAAAAAAAAAAAAAAAAAAAAAAAAAAAAAAAAAAAAAAAAAAAAAAAAAAAAAAAAAAAAAAAAAAAAAAAAAAAAAAAAAATTCAGGTATCACAGGAATATAGTGTGAGTGTAAACACAGTATTAGGGTGAGTCTCACTGATTAGCATGGTTCTTCACCTTAGTAATAACTGGGAAGTAAAACCTAATGCAGTAGTATGAATTTATAGGCAAAACATGGGAGAAAAGGCTTCAGCTTGAAAAACTGAAGGGAGCATAGCTGTGAAGCAGTGGCTGAGCCTGGCCCATTCACAAGAGGGGAGGCCAGCTTCATGGGCTGCTTGGGTGGACTTGGGTCCAGTTGATCATTACCGCAGGCTTGGTTTTGTAACTCTGACAGAATCCTTATGACTTGATAGGCAATTTGATTCCCATGGCTGTCTCTTTTCAACTATCTCAGTCATGTTGAGGCACTTCTGGAACCCATGGTGACTGACTGTAGGTTTAGGGAAATAGGACTTTTTGGGTATAGCTCAATGTCCATGTAAATCTCTTCTCTTAGTGTCCTTAGTATTGAATGATAATGTTATAGGCTATGTACATTTTGGGCTAATAAACCTTGTTTTGCTAATTCCCTAAATTACTAACACGCCTATATACATAAATGAGAAGAATTTGACCCATAGTTTTATAAAACAAAGTTTTCTTCTACTTTTAGTAACCAATTTGTTATCTGATGGTTCAAGTAAACAGGCATAGTACTTTTAAGCAAAAGTCCAGTCTCAGAAGACTGGACTTTTTAATGATTAACAATTTAAAACAATTTTAATGATTAACAATTTAAAGGCCCAATGGTCACCTGATCTTGAATTGGAACTTCAAAAATTATGATCCAAAATGCAGCTTTTTCCGCTGCTTAAATCAGTTACCTCGGATGTTTTTGCAAACAACATTCAAGAGTCAATCATTGAAGAACACGGGCAATTAGTTTCTGCGCAGTTTTAAAATGCTATACTCCATTTTGCGTATACAACTACACATATTTTTATAATTTCAGACGAGTTTTGAAATATTACTATTGAATATTTTATTTCCTTAAGATTTAGAAGAATAGTCCACATCATCAGGTTCTGAGTCTAGAAAGACTGCATCCTCAAAGGGTCAAAAGAAAATATAAACAAAAGGAGGGTAGGGGTATATAATGTGGGAAAAAAATATGATGGTTAAAAAAAAGAGGGCAGAAGATTTAGCTCAGTGGTTCCACTGTGTACCTTGCAAGTGCAAGGACCCGGGTTCGATCGCTGGTAACCACATACCACCGTGCTGAACATGAAGACTCACGCCCACTAGCAATCAGAACCACATACCACAGTGCCGGGCGTGGGGGCTCACGCCTGCAATCCCAGCACTCAGGAGGCAGAGGCAGGAGGACTTCTGTGAATTCAAGGCTGAGCTAAGGGCCAGTTGGCACTACAAAAGCAAGACCTTATCTCAAAAAAAAGAAAAATGAAACAAAGCTTATTTATGTATGGGTCAGGGGGTTGTAGGGTGGGCAGGGGAATGGGAAAAAATGAGAGTTAAGTAATGTCATATACTGGTACAAATTTTCAATGTCTATTGTGATCATGTGTATATAAAATGCACCAATAAAATCAATGAATGAAAAAGAAACTATAAGCAACAACCGAAATAAATTATATTTTCATCAAGAACTATAATAAATTTTGGGCAAGGATTTAGCTCACTGGCACTGTGTTTACCTTGAAGTGCAACGTTCTCAGTTTGATCCCAAGTACTGGAGGAAATCAAAAAGAAAAAAATAGAAAAGTGATTATAGCTTGGTGTGGTGGTGCACACCTGTAATCCCAGTGTTCAGGAGGCTGAAGCAGGAGGGTCTTTGTGAGTTCAAAACCAGTCTGCACTACACCGTGGGTTCAGGGCCATATGAACTACAAGGCAAGACCCTGTCTCAAAAAAATACCAAAACAAAACTATATTAGTTTGAAAAATCAGTAAGAGTTCATGTTGATAGTAATTACTGAGTTAAAAATCCGGAGAGGTTCTAAGGTGACCAATATTCTCGATTTGAGCAAAATTGGCAGTTGCTTAGGACGTCTGACTTACAATATTAAAATCAGAGCAGCCTTGGGCATACCTGATTTTCATGACTTGGATGTCAAGCAGTATTTGTGTCGTACCCCGCACTCCTGTTCCTAGCAGCACTAGCTGATGATGTTGAAGATGACAAACTTTCTAATATTAGACGACACAACATACAACATGAAACAAAGAAATAACAGGTAAAACCAGAAACAGGACTCACTTTTACTTTAACCATTTAACAGTTTACTCCAAATGTCACTCCAGCAGTGCATCTGCTTACCTGCTGTCGGTCCCAAACATCTCTCAGGCAGATGTCATTTCAACCAGTCTATACTTGTATTAAATACATTTGATAAATTGTCATTTTAATATTTCCTTTTATGTTACATTATAAAAATTAACAAAAATACAATATTTGTCATCTCATATTTAAATAATTGGACTAGTAAGTGGTGCATTTTATGTGTTCTTTCATTTACTCAATAAATTTGTATAGCAAGGCACTGTGATATTTAAGGTAAGCCCTGAAATGGGTACAAACATAAAATGTCACTATAATGGATCCTTCTCTTTAAACAATTCATAGTCCAGCAAGGAGCATAAGTAACTAATTCAAAAAATAATAAAAGAAGTACCAAAAATAAGCATAAACAATATTGTTGGTCAGAGATAGAGAAAAAATAATTTTTTTGGTACTGAGGATTGAATTGAGGGCCTTCACGCTGAACTTTTACATCCCAAATCCTCCTCTCTTTATTTTTCATCTTGAAACACAGTCTTCTTACTAAGTTACACAAGTGGGGCTTGAACTTGTGATCCTATTATCTGTCTCAACCTCTAAGAGTGCTGGGTTTGTAGATGTACAGCACCATGTGTATCTTGAAAAAACAATTCTGACTGAAGGCAAGAACTACAGATTGGGGAAAACATGACTCTTACAGTTTACATATAGATTTCTCAAAAGTCTCATGTATTCAGAGGTAGGAATTTCAGAATATGAGTGGATTACTGGGGCAACATGCTCATCAACAGGTCAACCCATTCACAAGTGTTAATCCACTGATGGGTTTACTGTTGAGTGGGCTATTAAGAAGCAGGGCCAAACTGGAGGAGATGGGTCATGGCGGGCATGATTGTGGAGGACTTTCCTTCTCTCTCATTCTCTCTGGCTTTACCTGTTTATTGTGCCTCCTGAATGTCTCAAAGTGACTGAGCTTTTCTCTGCCAGCCCCTTCTACCAAGCCATTTCTGCTTCAGAACCCATTTACCATGCACTAAACCCTCTGAGTCCATGGGCCAAAATAAATCTCTTCTGCTTCAGGTGTGAAGTATTTTGTTTCAGCCATAAGGAAGCTGACAAATATGATAAAATAATAAAAACATTTGAATTGTGTTTTGAAGGTCAGAATTCTAATATGAGGAAAAAATTAGGAGGCTGAGGTAGGAGGATCTTTGTGAGTTCAAGGCCAGCCTGGGCTACACTGTGAGTTCAGGGCCAGCCTGAACTACAAAGCATTCTTTTTGTGCAATACAAAACAGCCTTATTTTCCCATCTGTACCTTTTGCCTTCAGTCAGAATTATTTTTTTCAAAATATGTATGGTGCTGCACACCTATAACCCCAGCACTCTTAGAGGCAGAGATAGTAGGATCACAAGTTCAAGCCTCACTTGTGTAACTTCGTAAGAACACTGTGTTTCAAGATGAAAAATAAAGAGAGGAGGATTTGGGATGTAAAAGTTCATTGAATTCAGTTCAATCCCCAGTACCACAAAAAGTATGTCTTTTAGGATAGTGAATGAAAAAAAGTGGCAGTATGTAAAATTTCTTATGTTATACCAAAAGGAATGTAGTGGCAGCTTGGAAAAATAAGACAGGTAAAATTATGGAGGTCTAATTATACTACTAATGATAGGCAACATTTTCTGAGCCCTTTTTTATGTTTACTGTACAACACAATCTCCTTAGCTGACACATCTACTTTATGAGGTAGACACTATTCTTAGTCTTGTTTCATGGATGATGGAACTGACATTTGGAAAGGTTAATAAGCCTTAGATCTCATAAGAAGAAAGTGGTAGAGCAAACATTCAACCCAAAATCTACTTTATTCACAGGCCTACGCTCTTAACCACTAAGCTATTTTACTTGAAGGTTTTGGAGCTTATTTTGAAGAGATAGAGGGCATTTGAGGGGAATGAGTGAATATGACTTGTGTTCGGAAGCTGACTGACAACAGTGGGAAGGATGGATTGGGAGAAAGAGAAACTAGGCACAAAGAAACCAGCTTATAAACTATGCCAACAGGTTAGTTGAGAGGATGAAGGGCCAAAAATGGGTAGTGACAAAGGATTTAAGGTGGGAACAGATTTAATATTGTGGGGGTAGATTGGATACCATTTGATGATTGCTCAGATGGGAACTGTGAATGAAAGCAAGATTGCTAATCAGGATGACTGGGAATGTGATGGTACATTAAATTAAAAACAGGATGCAGAAAAAGGAACAGGTCTTGAGGTATGTATTACTCAGCATTACATTGCTGGAACAAAATACCTGACACAGTTTAAAGAAGGAAGAGTTAATTCTCGTAGTTTCAGAAGTTTCAATCCATGGTAAGCTGGCTCCAAGACAGAAATGGCCTGGTGGAAGGGCGTGAGGGAGTAAAGCTACCCATTTTATGGTAGTGGGGAAGCAGAGCCTGAGGATGGAGCTCTCGAAAAGATATGTCCTCCAAAGACATGCCACTAGTGACCCACTTCTAACTGGGAGCCATTTCCTAATAGCACATTTAACTATGAGCTATGAACTGATCAGGAGACTAATCTGTTGATGAATATACAGGCTTCGTGGTCTGAGCACTTTCCAAAAGTTTCAGCTCTGAACGAATAAGACTTTGGAGAACATTTTAGATCTAAATCATAACAGGATGTACAGAGGAGAGAAAGATAGAAAGAAGTAATGTGCGTAATTTGGATTACGTTGCAACTGAAGGTCTGGGTCACCACAGAGATAGAAATTGGCATGTAGACTACAGTAGCTGTTTTTAAAATTGTACAACCCAAACCACAAGAAACTAGAGAATTTAAATCATAAAAACATCTCGATTTCAGTCAAGATAACAGATTATTCATTTTACTTGACATTTTAAACCATTAAGGGCTACTATATCATTACTGCCACTATCTAAAGGGCACAGCATTCATCAGCTCTGAGTTGCATCCAAGTGATTTCAGTGTCACGTATTCCTCAGTACAATTTCTAGCAGTCGGTATAGCCCCTCAAATATTGACAACATTATTGATGAGGGGGGGGGAGTTTGAATTTTAATATGTTCACACTCTTTTTCTGAAGAATTTCCTTGAAGGAGACTCAGTAATTGTGTTTTTAAAATACCACTTGGATGAAGATGCTGCCACAATTTTTACTGCAATACCTTGCCTAACGATACTACATATAGCTACTGGAGATGGTGGTATTTAATGTAATAAAAAAGGCAGAACATCTAGATAACAACGTACAACAAATCTTGAAAAATGCATGAGTATTACTGGGAAAAATATGACAGACATATTATATATTTAGTCTATACAGCCTCTGATGATCAAAAATGAAAGAATCTATATTTAATGGAATAGAAGAGATTTCTTGAGTAAATGAATAAACATACATCTCGATGTACCATAAATTAACCTCACACTAGGCAAGAAATCTTAGTCTTGCAAACAGTATGTTTCTTAAAGCATTTTATATTGAGATATATTTCACATAGCGTATATCTCACCACTCTGAATTAGACATTTCAGTTTTAGTATTTCCTAAGTTGTGCAACTATTATCAATAATTCTAGATTGTTTCTGCAACTCCCAAAAGGAAGACCACATCTATTAGCAGTTAGTCCCAATGCCTCCTTCCCCATTTCCTGACAACCGTGAATCTCTGTTCTTTCTTTATGGAGCTCCCTAAGGTATTTGTATCTGGCTTCTTTTCAATAGCATAATGTTTTATGATTCATCTCTGTTGCGGCATGTAACAGTACTGCATTTTATTTTATTTTGAAAATATTCCACTGTATGTAAGTTACATTTAATTTGTAGATATCTGAGTTGTTTCCACTTTTTGGCTATTATAAATAATGCTGATGTCAATGTTTCTGTACAGTTTTTTGCATGGTCACATATTTCATTTCTTTTGAGTATATACCTAGGAATGAACTTTGCGGTTCGCCTGGTGATTGTGTTCAGTTTTTAAGACACTCTTTGCTACAGTTGCTGAATCATTTTACATTCCTTCCAACAATGTAAGAAGGCCCCAATTTTTGCACATGCTGAGCAACACTTACTTTGTCAGTTATTGCCATTATAGCTCCCAGTGGACATAATTGCTATCTCACTGTGGTATTGATTTTCATTTTCCTCATGACTAGTGATATTAAGCATCTTTTCATATGCCTTTTGTTCATTTTTATATCTTATTTGGAGAAATGTACATTCAAACATTTTGACCATTTTAAATTTTATTTTATTAGTACATGTGTGTAGTTATTAGTACTTTTATTGAGTTATAGAAGTTCATTATTCTTCACAGTAGAACCTTATCAGATATACAGCTAGCAAATATTTTCTCATATTCTGTGAGCTTTTTTCATTTGGCTCGTAGTGTTATTTGAAACATAAAAGTTTTCAATTTTGATGAAGTTCGATTCCTTCATTCATTTGGTTAATTTGCAACAAGATCTCACTGTGTTGCTTGGGCAAGCTTCAAATTGCTGCAATAAAACAATCTTCCTGCCTCAGTCTCCCAAATAGCTAGAACCAGAACTTACCACTATGCTCAGTTCATTTTATTTCTCTTTCATTTCTTGAGCCTTTGATATCATATCTAAAAATAGTACCTAATACAAAATCAAGCAAATTTGTATCCATGTTACCCACTAAGAGGTTTTATAGTTTTGGCTACTATGTGTAGATCTTTAAAACATTTGGTTAATTTTTGCATGGTAGAACTTCAGGTTCATTCTTTTGCATATGGTAAGTAGTTTTTTACCACCATTGGATGAAAATATTATTTTTCCGCCACAGAATACTCTTCCCAAACTTGTTCAAGATTAATTAACCACAAATTTTTGTTTGTTTGTTTGTTTTGAGACAGGGTCTCGCTTTGTAGTTCAGGCTGGCCCTGAGCTCAGTCTCCAACTCACATCACAGCAATCCTCCTGCCTCTGCCTCCCGAGTGCTGGGATTACAGGCGTGAGCCACCACGCCCGGCACTGTGGTATGTGGTACTGGTTGCTGCTGGGCGTGAGTCTCCACACCCAGTATTGTTATGTGGTTACCAAGGATTGAACCTGGGCCCTGGCACTTGCAAGACAGGCGCCGGAACCACTGAGCTAAATCTCTGGCCCCCACAAATGATTTTTCAACTCTATTCTATTGGACTTTTGTAAAAAACTTAGAATGGACTTTATTGGTACATCATATATATATATATATATATATATATATATAATTTTTATTGCTACATTTAGATATATATAATAACATTCATCAAAGGGAATTTATATCTATATACAATATATCTTGTTTCTCCCATTTCTCTCATTTCCTTCATCTCTTTTCAACCTCTCTTCCCCTCCTTGTTTACAAAAGCTTCGTTTCCATTTTTTTCTCATATTCTTTTTCTTGTCCCCTTTCCCTTTCATCCTGCCTCTCCCTTGCTCCTCTTCCCATTTGACCATTTTCTTCCAATTTCCCTAAATCTATCATACATTTTGTTCCCTATCTATATGTTTAGTTTCTCACACTATACAAGAAATACAATATTTAAACATTTGTGTCTGATTTATTTCGCTTAAGAGTATGGGGTTGGGCCCAGGGATTTAGTTAGCTCAGTGGTTCCAGCATCTGCTTGGCAAGTGCAAGGTCCCAGATTTTGATTCCTGGTAACCACATGCCACAGTGCTGGGTGTGGTGGCTCACGTCTGTAATCCCAGCACTCGGGAGGCAGAGGCAGGAGCACTGTTGTGAGTTTGAGTTTGAGGCTATTCTGGGCTGTGTAGTGAGCTCAGGAACAGCCTGAACTATAAACAAGACCCTGTCAAAAAATGAGAATTAAATTGTGTCTTATACTGGTACAAATTCCCATTGTGGAGTGCAATCATGTTGCGTTTATGTAATGTACCAATAAAGATTTCAATTTTAAAAAAGGTTATAGTATTTAATCACTATGAATTGCTTTTATAAATATATTTTATAAACTTAGGAGTGCATATATTGCTGTGGCATGATGCTTTTAATTCTTTTGATGCCCCCTGACTTGCCTTTGTTACTCAGAATTATTTTTGTTATTCTAGGTCTCTCCCACTTTCAAATGAATTTTAGAATTGTTTTCTTCAATACTGTGAAATATTGTTTTCATGAGATATGTTATTGATATTTTCATTAAGCTTGCATTAAATGTGTATAAAAATTTGAAAATATGGCCATTTATACTATATTCATTCTCTTATCAAAGAGTATGGATATCTTTCCATTTTCTACCATTCTTTTCCATCTCCTTTATCAGAATATTATAGTTTTCATTGAAAAGGCCTTTTACTTCTTTCATTAGATTGCAATTGCTAGGTATTTTTTTGTTTGGATGCTATTGTGAAAGATGTTGTTTCCCTAATTTCCTCTCAGTGTGTTTATAACTTATGTGCAGAAATGCTATTGATTTTTGAGTGCTGACTTTGTATCAAGCTACACTATGGAATTTAGTTATTAAATCTAGAAATCTTTTGGTGGAATTTTTGGGTTCTTCTATGTAAAGTATCATGTCATCCACAGATAATGATAATTTAATTTCTTCTTTTCCTATCCTTGTTCTTCTAGTTCTCTTATCTAATTTGTCTGGTTAATTTTCCAGAACTATACTGAATAAGAGTGGTTGCAGTGGACATCTTTGTCTTATTCTTGATTTTAGAGTTTCAGTATTTGTCCATTTACGGTGTTGTCAACTGTTGGTTTGTCCTAGATGATTTTTACCAGATTGAGGTAAAAATGATCTATTTTAATTTCCTGTAAGGTTTTTTTTTTTTTTTTTTGAGACAGGGTCTCGCTTTGTGATTCAGGCTGGCTCTGAGCTCAGCCTCAAACTCACATCACAGCAATTCTCCTGCCTCTGCCTCCCAAGTGCTGGGATTACAGGCATGAGCCACCACGCCCGGCACTGTGGTATGTGGTACTGGTTGCTGCTAGGTGTGAATCTCCACGTCCAGTATGGTATGTGATTACGGATCAAACCCGGGTCCTTGTGCTTGCAAGACAAACGCTGGAACCATTGAGCTAACTCCCCGGCCCATGCAAGGTTTTTTTTAAAATCATGAGTTAGTATTGGACTTTCTGAAATGATTTTTCTGCATCTATTGAGATGATCATATTGTTTTCTTCTCCATGGCTCTGTTTATCGGTCTTATTTTTATACTAGTACATCACTTACTTGATTACTGTAGCCTTGGAATAAGTTTTCAAAAATTAGGATATGTGATCCCTCCAACTTTGTTCTTTTCAATTTTTTTCTGGCTATTCTATTTCCTTTATAAATTCACATGAATTTTAGGACTGGTATTCCATATTGCATTGAAACAAGTAGAATTTTAAGGATTCCAATCAGTCAGTAGATCAATTTGAAGAATATTTTCTTATGTACAATATTAAGATTTTCAAGTATAAGCATATCTTTTCATTTTCTTAGATCTTTTTAATTTTAACTTTTTTTTTTTTTTTTTTTTTTTAGGTTTTTGGAGACAGGGTCTCACTTTGTGGTTCAGGCTGGCCCTGAGCTCAGCCTCAAACTCACATCACAGCAATCCTCCTGCCTCTGTCTCCCGAGTGCTGGGATTACAGGCGTGAGACACCACGCCCGGCACTGTGGTATGTGGTACTGGTTGCTGCTGGGTGTGGGTCTCCACACCCAGTATTGTTATGTGGTTACCAGGGAATTGAACCCGGGTCCTTGCGCTTGCAAGACAGGCGCCGGAACCACTGAGCTAACTCCCCGGCCCTAATTTTAACTTTTTAAAAACATGTAATACATCCTTAAGACATATTTTGTTAAATATATAAATTTAATTATCTGAGGGCTTACAAATGAGAAGGCAAGTGAATTCCTCATTTAATGATGAACTTATGGGTCTCTGATTTTAGTGCTACAGTATCTAATAGAACACTAGATATCTTGATGAACTTTTCTCCAGAAACTAATAGTATTAGATAGATGTATCTGTGAATGCAGGGCTCATTTTAAGTGCAAGTAAAAAGAAGACTCACTGTAAAGTCGAAATCCCGTTGGCTATACCTTAAAGGAGCAATGATAAGCAGCAAATCCTTCTCACTTTGGTTGGCAGTAACAAAAAAAAAATGTCTCTGGAGAAATTTACTTTCATCTTATAACTCAAAGAATCAACACATCATAGTGAGAATTATAAGACATGTAAGGACATAATACAGTATTAATGAAAGCAGAAAACACAGGGTATAGATTCAGTTCCATAGAGAATTCAGATTGGAATTATCAGACCACAATTTGAAATAATACTCTTTATAATGTTTAAAGAAATGACATAATCAAATATAATAAAAAGTTGGGGCAATAAAACATATCTCACTCATTTTGAAAAACAGTTCAGAAATTTTATAAATAAAATCTGTAGTAATTGAAATATTAAAGTGAGAGCATTCAGTGAGCCATTAGCATGTGGTTATGAAGTAGACCAAAATGGTGATTAAGATCATCTTGCAATAGTTTACCAGCACAAACACCAAGTAGATCAGCTGTGAAGGCACAAAACTACTTTCACAAGAGATAAGGAAACTGGGTAAGATATCACCATGCCATTTTTTTTTTTTTTTTTTGAGACAGGGTCTCGTTTTTGTAGTTCAGGCTGGCCCTGAGCTCACTGTGTGGCCCACGCAAGGCTTGAACAATCCTCTTGCTTCTGTCTCCTGAGTGCCTGGATTACAAGTGTCAGCCACCACACCTGGTATTGTGGTGTGGGGTAATGATTGCTGATGGGTGTGAATCACCATGCCCAGCACTGTGGTATGTGGTTACTGGGGATCAAACTCAAGAGCTTGTGCTTACAAGGCAGGCACTGGAACTACTGAGCTAAATACCCAGCCCCATGCCACTTTTAATATAAGAAAAACAAAATGTACATTCATGAAAGCAGGACTTGCTCACTCCCCCCCACCACCATTTCAAGCACCAGAACATTGACAATGATGCCTTCTGCTTGAAGTACGCAGAGGAAATTGAGCCAGGCCTCAGATTTGAAAATAAGTACCAGGCACACTGTAGTGAAACCCAGTGCAGGCAGATTCACATGATCACTATCACCAGACAAATACCTCACGACTGAGACACTGAACTGCATTGGGCCAGGTGGTTGAAAGCCTACTGCACCCTTCCTCTAATATTGAAATCCAGAGTAAGGAGCCAGACTCCACCTTCTGGCAGCGAGTTAGCACAGAGCCTCGTCTTGGAATTCAGTGCCAATGCTTCCATGGCAAAACAATAGCAAGTAAAAAGAAAAGCCTCACACATGACCAGAGACTGAAGACAATCTCACATATAGCCAACAGATTGCTTTCACCAATACTACTGGAACCGGAGGCAAGATAGCTCAAAGTAAATCCCCATTCACTGGGGTAGAACAGCACAGTAAGCATAAGACTTTGGCCTTAAACTTAGTGCCAAGATGGTGAAATCTAACACTAGACAATTAAGAAGGGCCTCCATCCCTGAGTCTGCCTCTGAACAAAGCCTTTGGAGCAGTCGAAGCAGCAGGGGAAGATGTGGCCTGTTCTAATTCAGAGCATTATCTGTGGCTGATTACAATGATTGTGGGCCCCAAGATCACCTCAGCAATAGGCAGCCCATAGCAATAAGGTCATGGTCTTATTCCAGTGTTGTGCTGGTCTTCGTACACACAAAGATTATCCTGCTGCTATTTACTAATAACAGATTATCTGAAATAAAAATCAATAAAACAGAGCTGGGGATTTAGCTCAGTGGTTCCAGTGCCTGTCTTGCAAGCACAACGTCCTGAGTTTGATCCTTGGTAACCATACACCACAATACTGGGCATGGTGACTCCCACCCACCAGTAGTCAGTACTACATACCACAATGCCAGATGCAGTGACTCATACCCACCAGCAATCATAGCACACACCGCAATGTGGGGTGTGGTGGCTCACACCTATAATCCTAGAAATTGAGAGGTTGAGGCAGGAGGATTGCTGTGATTTCATGAGTTCAAGGCTCTCCTGGGCTACATGGGGAGTTCTGGGCCACCCTGAACTAGAAAGTGAGACCCTGTTTCAATAAATAAATAAATAAATAAATAAAATAATCCCATTTGCAATAGCTACAAAAATACATACCTAGGAATAAATTTAAGCAAAGAGGTGAAAGTTGTCTAAAGTGAAAATTTTAAAATATTAATGAAAGAAATAGAAGAAGACACAAATTAAAAAAAAAAAGGAAACACATGCCATGTTAACAGATTGGTAAAATCAATTGTGTTAAAATGTCCAGACTATTGAAAACAATCTATAGATTCAATGTAATGCCTATCAAAACATAAATGGCATATTTTTACATAACTAGATAAAATAAATACAATACTGCATTTTTTTCTGTAGTGTTGGAGATTGAATCTAGGACCTTCTGCATGCTGGGTGAGTGCTGTAATACTCACCTGTATCTCCAGTTTATAAGCTAAAATTTATATAGAGTCACAAAAATGCCCAAATAGCCAAATCCATCGTAATTGTCAAATTGACTGGGTGAAGAAAGTCTTGAAGGGGTGACTTGATTGTGTGGGCACCAGGTGAATGATTTGTAAGGAAGTTGGGCCAAGTTGGAAGAAATGGACCAGGGAGCATGGACTGTCTGGTCCTTCCCTTCCTCTCTGCTTCCTGGAGTTCATGAACTGAGTTCCTTCCCCTTGCAATGAAGTTTCTGTAGTCTAGCCAACCATGGACTGAGATCTAAAATCACAAGTGAAAAACAAATCATTTCTTAATTATGTCAGGCATTTTGTTCTAGCACTAAAATGTTGATCAATGCAACATCTGTAGGAAAAAATATAGGAAGCATTATACTATGAGACTTCACAGTATACCTCAAAAAATGAAATCAAAACAGGATGGCACTAGCTATTGTTATTGACATAGTATTAGTGCTTGAGACTGAATCTAGGACCTTAGCAATCTAGAATCTTAGCAAGAGCTAAGAAATGGAAACAACCTAAGTATACATCAGCAGATAAAGAAAATGTGGTAAACGGAATACTTTTTATCCATAAAAAGTACTTCCTTTCATTTTCGACAACATGAATGAAACTGGAAATGAATTTCTCATATGAAATAAGTCAGGCACAGAGAGATGATTACCACATGATCTCACTCATACTGACACTAAAAAGTTGATGTAATGAACACTGAGAGGACAACGGTAGTTGCAAGAGTGAAGGGTAAGAGGCGTGGTAGGAAAGGGAAAATGTTGATCAAGGAAAATCAAGGTACAGATAGATAGGAGCAAGAAGTTCTGGTATACTATTGCATAATAGGAGGACTATAGGCAACAATAATATAATTCAAAAAGTAGAAGGCTATTTTGAAAGTTTTCAGCATAAAGGCTAAATATTTACTCTTAATGTAAACATTATATAATGTATACATGTACCAAAATATCACATTACTCCATTAATTTGTACATTTTTTGGTTTTATATATCCACTACAATAAATTTAATTTAAATGAAAAAAGAAATAGCTATGCAGAACATGTAGTTGACATAAGACTTAATCTCATAGAACTAAATAATAAGTGACCAAAAGAAAAAAATCAATAAGAAAGGAGCAGTAAACCTAACAGACAACTCATAAAAGTCCAAGAAGGTCATATAAATGTGATCATCATTATTAGTCTTTAAGGAAAAAGCAAATTAAAAGCACAGTGGGATACTAGCAAGTATACAGAATAACTAAAATTATGAAAAATAAAAACACCAAATATTGGGAAGGATGTGGAATCACCAGAATTCTCATAGATTTCTGGTTGGAATACAAAATGACTCAACAGGTTTGGAACAAACTTTGGTGGAAGTTTTCAGTTTTTTGTTTTTTTTTTTCATATTGGAGACTAAACACAAGGCCTTGACATTGGGCTCAAACCCCAGCCTTTCTTTACTTTTCATTTTGAGATAAAGTGTTGTGGTTTGTGTTTAGATGTCTCCCCAAATACTTATGTGTTCAGAGGTGGGGCTTTTTTAGAGGTGGCTGTATGTAGAGTGTGTGATACTACACTGACTCATGGTGCAATCCCAGGATTAAAGAAACTAGGATTAAGGGTGTGAGTACCCCTTGCTCTAGGTAGTTTGGATGGGATATAAGGGACAGAGAAAATTATAGTCATCTCTTGTTGCTTTACTACCTTTGCCCCCCTGGGAGCTGTTTCTTCTATGTGAAAGGTGCCAACTTTCTTCCTACATGCCACCCTGCCTTGCAGCAAGCTGATTATGGATTGAAACCTACAAAGTTGGAACTAAATAAACTTTTCCTCCTTTAAGTTTGAGTGTTGGATATTTTGTCTCAGCAATGAGGAAAGTACCTAAGATAGAATTTGGTACTGGAAAAATGGAGTGATTGCTTTTACTATACCTGACTATGTGTTCAGGAGCCTATGGGCAGAGTTTGCAAAGGTTTGATGACACTGGCTGAAAAGGTAGAACTGAAATGCCTTGTCGGGAAGTTAGCTTAGTGGTTCCAGCGCCTGTCTTGCAAGCGCAAGGACCCGGGTTCGATCCCTGGTAACCACATACCATACTGGGCCTGGAGACTCACACCCAGCAGCAACCAGTACCACATACCACAGTGCCGGGCATGGTGGCTCATGCCTGTCATCCTAGCACTCAGGAGGCAGAGGCAGGAGGATTGCTGTGATGTGAGTCTGAGGCTGAGCTCAGGGCCAGCCTGAACCACAAAGTGAGACTCTACCTCAAAAAACAAAAACAAAAACAAAAACAAAAAAACTGAAATGCCTTAAGAGGTACTTAGTGGGAGATTCTAGACAGAGCTCAGAAAGATAGAGGACTGATAGAAATCTTGCCGGTAATGACCAGGTTTGGCAGGATTCTGCAGGGAAGAAGAAAGACTGCATTGGATGTTGGATGCCAGATATGTATGTTTTTCCTTGGTAGAAAGTTTGTCTGCATTTTTATAGTACCCAGAGACTTTGCCTAGGACTAAGATTAAGGATGACAGATTAAAGAATCTTGCAGAAGAAATTTCAAAGCAGTCTAATGTTGAGGTGGTGGCATGGCTACTGTTGGGGGCTTTCAGCTAGATTTATGTTGATTATCAAGAGCAAGGAGTCCAGCAGAATGATTTAAAACATTTTGAGGGAGTCTGAAAATATGGAACATAGAAGAAATTGGTCACTGAAAAGACTAGCAAGAAAAAACCAAATATTTCAGAAGACAACAGCCTCTGAAGCCTCTGAGTTGCAAAAGTGAAAAACTTTATTTTCAGAAGAAAATCGTAGAGTACTATATTCCATAATGGAGGCAGCTTAGGGAAATTGTTCTTCTGGGATTTGGTTCACAGGCACTCAACCTCCACAACCAACAGAGAAGGAACCCCGGATACTGCTCCAACTGGCAGCAGACCTTGGCATCATCCACATGGTGCTCGTTTTCGGGTCACATAGGATGCAAGAGTTGTTGGGTTGGGAAGTACTCAACCCAGATTTCAGAAGAAGGCCTGGGAAGGCAGACAGTGTGCTCCTGAGAGGGCAACATGTGAAGCTGTGGGTGTGAAGCCAAAGGTGCCATGGAGATCCCAGGAAGTTTAGGGAATGTAAGACTAAATGAGGAATGAGGAAAGCTGCAAGGAAGGGGCAGAGCAGGCCCAAGAGAGAAGCTAGAGGAGCTACAACCACTGGAAGTATCTTAGGAGCAGAGCCACACAAGCCCTTTGGAGTTTACATCTTGCCACACATTGCCTCAGATGCTACACTTGGAACTATAGGACTGAATGTAATAGGGCCTTGCATATAAGTTTGCTTCAAATCTCAAAGGAAAATTTAGACTTGGACTTTTCAGCAAACTGCTAAAAAAAATTTGGCAAGACTTGGAGATGAACTAAATGATTTTTTTTTTTTTGGAGACAAGGTCTTGCTTTGTAGTTCATGCTGGCCCTGAGCTCAGCCTCCAATCACATCACAGCAATCCTCCTGCCTCTGCCTCCTGAGTGCTGGGATCACAGGCGTGAGCCACCACGCCCGGCACTGCGGTATATGGTACTGATTGCTGGTAGGTGTGAATCTCCACGCCCACTGTAGTATGTGGTCACTGGGGATCGAATGTGGGCCCTTGTGCTTGCAAGACAGGCACCAGAACCACTGAGCTAAATCCCCAGCCCAAGTATATGATTCTTTATTCTTACATGTATTTTATTTTTTAAACCCTACTATTTCATATTTGATAAAAACAAATTTGAAAACTCAAGTTCTAGTTCTAATTTGTTAAAATACCTGACAATTTTTGATAAAGTGATTTTGTCTTGAGTGCAAGATAATTAAAATAATGTGTTTTTTATGTTTTCACATTTTCCACCACTCTATTCCAAAAGACCAAAAAAAAAAAATAATAATAATAAATAAATAAAAAAAACCCCCACAACTTTTTGTTCACTAAGATTCCCTTTCAAGTATTTCAATCCTAGAGTAAAGAGAAATAAAAACTGCCTTTTTGGAAGATAAAGAATATCTTTCCCATTCTTTTTTTTAAGATCTCTAACTTTTTGTTTTGTTTTGAGACAGCGTCTCACTTTGTAGTTCAGGCTGGCCCTGAGCTCAACCTCCAACTCACATCACAGCAATCCTCCTGCCTCTGCCTCCCGAGTGCTGGGATTACAGGCGTGAGCCACCACACCCGGCACTGCGGTATATGGTACTAGTTGCTGCTGGGCATGAGTCTCCACGCCCAGTATTGTTATGTGGTTACCGGGGATCGAACCGGGGTCCTTGCACTTGCAAGACAGGCGCTGGAACCACTGAGCTAATTCCCCGGCCCCAAGATCTCTAAGTTTTTAAAAAAATATTTATTGAGGTTAACACTATGGACCTCACTGATATATTCACATTTTAGACAGTTCTTGTACAAAAATGGCTTAATATCATAAGTAGAATAAAATCTTTAAAGCATGAAAAGGCACAGAGAATTTTCCAGTTAGGCAATCTTAAAATGTTTTAATCATTTTATTTCTATACTTCAGCTAATTAAAAGTCTAGTGAAATAATCCTTTTTAATTTTAGCCATAGTGTTGTAAAAGCAAAAAGTGAACCTCTGAAAGAGAATAAATTCACAGAATCCTTTACTGGCTGAAAAAGAAAGCAAATAACCTTATCCAAATATATATATAATGCTATTTCTTTTTTTTTTTTTTTTTTTTTTAGGTTTTTGGAGACAGGGTCTCGCTTTGTGGTTCAGGCTGGCCCTGAGCTCAGCCTCCAACTCACATCACAATCCTCCTGCCTCTGCCTCCCGAGTGCTGAGATTACAGGCGTGAGCCACCACGCCCGGCACTGTGGTATGTGGTACTGGTTGCTGCTGGGCGTGAGTCTCCACAGCCAGTATTGTTATGTGGTTACCGGGGAATCGAACCCGGGTCCTTGCGCTTGCGAGACAGGCGCCAGAACCACTGAGCTAACTCCCCGGCCCATAATGCTATTTCTGATTATGGGGTTTTAGTGTGAACGGTCAACATGATTGTTTTTTCTTTATATGCACAAAATATACTAACTCTGCAGTTGGTTGGGCACATATAGAACCCACAAAACCTTAAATAATGTCTCCCTGCCCAGTGGGACTCTATTGGCTATCCCAAGTGAATTAAAGTTTCACACTTTCAAAGAATAGGTATAACTCAGACAAATGACAAAATGTAAATAATAATAAATAATTGATATTTATATTTTATAAAAAACATTCAGTTTAAAAATTTAATCTGTCAACATAAGTAAATATACATTAAATGCTGTTAAAAGTATGCTTGTTTTTGTTTAAAAATTATTTCCTGGGGCCGGAGACGTAGTTCACTGGTTCTGGCCTCTGGCCTGCCCAGCAAGCACAAGGTCCTGAATTCGATCCCCAGTAACCACATACAACAACAATGCCAGATGTGGTGACTATGCCCATCTGCAATCAGTACTACATACCACAGTGCAGGGCGTGGTGGCTCACACCTGTGATCCCAACAGTTGGGAGGCAGAGGCAGGAGGATTGCTGTGATGTGAGTTGGAGGCTGAGCTCAGGGCCAGCCTGAACTACAAAGTGAGACACTGTCTCAAAAAAAAAAAAAATTCCTTTTATTGAGAAGTATCTGTTCATTTCAGTTGCTCATTTCTGAGTGTGTCTTTTATTGTGGGGGAGGTCTTTTTGAGTTCTTCATATATTCTAGATTGTAATCTTCTTGAGTAGTTGGCACATTTTTTCCCCCATTCTGTAGGCTGTTTCTTCATTGTATTGATTGTTTCTTTTGCTGTGCAGAGCTTTTTATTTGATATAATCTCATTTGTTGATTCTTGGTATTGTATCTTCTACAATTGCAATTTTGTTCAGGAAGTCCTTGCCTGTCTTATATTTTTCGACAGTGTTACCAAACTTTTCTTCCAGCAGATTGTTTTTCTTTTTATATCTACATCTTTGATACATTTGGATTTGATTTTAGTACAGGGTAAGAGATGGATCTAGAAGAAGTAGTACAAATGGTCAGCATCTTTGGCCATGAAAGAAACACAAATTAAAGCAACACTGAGATTCCACTTTAGTACATTTAGAATACCTATTATCAAGGACTTAAAAATAACAAATGCTCATGATGTAGTGATACAGTGGGAGCAAGTCTGGCTCCTTCCCAGCTAGATACTTGAATCACGAGTTCATATCCTCTAAAATCGAAGAATGAATTTTAGGAATGAAGGAGGTTAAGACCAGGAAGAACTTTATTGAGAAAGAAACTTCTTCCTAAGAGAGACAGAAGGGGGACCTGAAAATGGGAGACTCCATTCACCTCACTTCCCAGAGGCTTTCATGGAGCAAAGTCAGGAGGTGAGGCAGGTTTAAAGTGGGATAAAATTACAGTCAACCAGTAACATTGCAAGTACAGTAGCTTAGGTAATATTGGTACAATGGGAAATCACAAAATGGACAAAACCATGATTAACCAATAAGATTACAACAAGTATAGTTGCTTAGGTAATATTGATTGAATGGGGATTCAATGAGAAATCAAGTCACGTAGCAAGCGTACATGGATTTTTAAATCAGGAGACTTTTCCGGGAGAGTTGGGTTAAGGTTCTGGCCCTCCACCCCAGGGGATTTGCAATCACTGGATTCCTGGTGAGGAGTGGATCAAGATCTTAACCCTCCATCCCAGGAGGAGATTGAGGCCTATGTTATCTGGAAGGGGTAGTCTTCTTTGATCCCGCAGGCCTTCAGTGAAAGTCTCCTTTTTGGGACCTTTTGGAGGACTGGTCCTGTCTATCTGCCCACAAGATGTCTAACTAGCTTACGTACCCATAACAGTTGCAGGGCAAAAGGAATCCTTCTGTATTGTTGGTTGGAATGTAACAACGACAATGCAAATTAGGATAGACATTCTTCAAAAACTAAAAATAGAAATCTCAATTTATCCAGCTACCCTTCTTCTACTTTTCCAAAAAAGTTAAAATCATCATATTACAGTAATATATGCATATTCCTGTTTGTAGCAGCAAAACTGTCATCAGATATATTATATAAACAGTGTATATGTTCATGAACTAATAAATAAATGGACAAAGAAAACGTGGTATATATACACAGCGGAATACTACTTGGCCAAAAATTTTGGAAAGGAAAATGCTTGGATCCTGAGACCATAACACTAAGTTACAGAAGTTTAAATATCCCATGCCTTCTCTAGTACAAGAAACTGAAATTAATGAATAATTTAAAGAGCAGAAGAAAAGAGAGATTGTAAGAAATGAGACAGACTCTGGTGATGGAAAGGTAATCTGAAGAATCAGGGAGAGAGAAGGGCAGAGGGTAGGGGAATAAAAATGATCAAGATGTAATATGGGGGGCCGGGGAGTTAGCTCAGTGGTTCCGGCGCCTGTCTCGCAAGCGCAAGGACCCGGGTTCGATTCCCCGGTAACCACATAACAATACTGGGCGTGGAGACCCACACCCAGCAGCAACCAGTACCACATACCACAGTGCCGGGCGTGGTGGCTCACGCCTGTAATCGCAGCACTCGGGAGGCAGAGGCAGGAGGATTGTGATGTGAGTTTGAGGCTGAGCTCAGGGCCAGCCTGAACCACAAAGCGAGACTCTGTCTCCAAAAACCTAAAAAAAAAAAAAAAAAAAAAAAAAAAAAAAAGATGTAATATGGACCAGTTCTCCAAGATAAATGTAATTATTATGCATCACAAACATTTAATTGTCAAGAACAATCCTGTTCCAGAGAAATAAGTGCAAGGTTGAAACTGACGAGGCCTTCTTACCTGCAGATGGACTTCGGACTTAACTCTTGTCTTCATCTCTGCTGGCAACCCGGACTCCATGGTCCCACAGGCTGTGATGCTCCAGGGAACAACTACACCAGTATCTACATAATTCCTCAATGACTATTGTCAGTATCTGCCTTGCCCTGTGGGATCTTCATCTGCATAAATTTTCAAGATTATTGATGGTGTCTGCCCTGCCTTTTCTGGTCTTTTGGAATGTATGGAATGTAAGGTGTGGCAAGCTGGGGGGGGGGGAGGTGTGGCAAACTCGGGGTCTGTCATCTTTGCAACCCAGATTCTTTAAGACTTTATTATTTCATCATGTGCTGTCAGACTTACAGGAGATTAGAACTTAATGCAAAGTTCTAGTTACGTCTCCTTCCCATTTCCCACATATAATAATAAAAATTTTAAAAGATTATTTTCATCTTTGTTCAAAGTAGTTTTGTTATTATTATGAATTTACAATGCTGATATGAAACCCTGGGACTCTCACATGCTAGGTAAATGCTCTACCTTTGAGCTATACTCCCAGTCTCACTCTAAATAGAATAGAGGTTTTATATATCAAATGTTTGATATCAAAAGTGGAAAGTGTCAAAAAGTCACACTAATTTAGTCATTATTTCATTCCTGATGCAGATATTAAACGTTGTGTTAGACCACTTGGAAAGAATAATTGTCATTTAATCTCTTCTCCAAGTATTATTTTAAAATGTCCTTAGTGTGTTTGGCACCATTTTAATATGAGAGGTTTCACAGTAATGTGCTCTTTTGTCTAAAAGATTCTCTTATCCTCAGATATTAAGGGGATATGATATTGGGCTTTCAGGAGGGAGAGACATAACATAGAATATGCTTAAAATGTAAACAGGAGCTCCAGTGGTGCAATCGGTTAGTGCGCAGTACTTATACAGAATGTTAACAACAATGATCAAAGAGGAATGAAGTGATGTTGCTGCAATGAAGCCCATAATTTTTTCCCTGCAGCAGCAAAGCATAATACACCAAGAACTCAATTAGGAAACTGAAGAATCAAGCTCACATCCAAGCTCTGGGCTTCACCTCTGAAACACCATTGTTCCTTCAATAAGCCAAGCTTTTAACCCTGAGACTCTTTTTTAGCCCCAACAATCTTGAATTTATGACATCTTCACCCTATGTCTGTTGTTAGGGATCAGTGCCTGGGAAGGATGGAAATATGTTTGAGGCAGCTCAGGTAAATTGCTTCATTTTGTTTTGTTTTGGTTTTTTGTTTGTTTGTGGTTCTGGGGATCAAACTCAGGCCCTTGTGCTTCCAAGGTAGGCACGGTACCACTTGAACTAACTCCCCAGCCTCTGTCTCATTTTGGATAATATACGGTAGGAGTCCACTAAATGAATATTAAGTTGATGTGAGCTACAATGATGATTTGGATAACACAGATATTAATATGTATTTAGTTTCTTTAGATGGTTTTGTTGATGGGAATGCTGGTAATCTTCACAATATTTAAAATATTTCAAAGATTGATCCAATGGGCTAGATGGAAAAAACTGGCAATAAATTACTTTATCCATCTGTATTATTTGTTACATATCCGATGGCACCCATCACTATAATGCATACTCAGTGGGACAAATCTGTACAAGTGTTACCTCAGTTCATGAACATTTTGCAAACAATTTGGTTCACAAACAGAAGCATTTGGCAAACTTTTTTTTGTCTTCAAATTGTATCAGGTGACAAATACAACAGTGGCCATCTTTCCCATACAAAAACAAATGTGGCTATCATTTCCAAAATCATAGAATAAATTAAGTTCATGTACTGAGGTACTGCTGTATTTTGTGGAAATGGTTCTAAGTGCTATCTCCTCTGCCTTTATGTTTTATTGCACATTACATGATTAAATCTGGTGAAACATCAAAAATAGATATATCTAGCTTATTAATTCAAGGTAAATTAACCTCTTCATGATAACAGAGGAAAAAAGAATCATTCATACCAAACATTTTTATGTGTCCAGACAAACTGTTAGAGAAGAAACAATGATGAACTCGTGTGGCCTCATGGAGTTTTTCATGTATGTGACTGGAACTTACAAGAACCTAATATTTTATGTCTATATTTCCAGGTTTTAATAGCAGCATGAAAACATACATATATATTACATATAATATACTGTATATAATATTATATGATATTATGTATAATATAATGTAATATCAACACATAAGGTGATAAAATATAACACTAATTATAATATAACATGCTATATAAGACATATAATATGATATATAATATAAAATGTATAATATATTATAAAAATAATATAAATGATATATACTATATCCTAAAGTACATTGTATATTATATATCATATAATATGATATATATCATATAATATGATATATATGATAGATAATATGATACATAGTATATCGTAACATATCATATT
>PVIR01015673.1:0-22709 GCA_004026965.1 Petromus typicus
TTGTCTGACTTTTGTGGACTGACCAGAATTTACATCATTATTCTTATAAGAAAACATGTTTCAAGAAACCAAACCACAAAGAAAGTTTCAGGAACATAAAAATTGTATACTGGTGACTTTCTGTGCCTTGTTTATTTGAAAATTGATAGTTTATGTGCCAAATCCCATTTTCTAGGATTTCCGAACATGATTTCTTTTAAAAACTTGTATCCTTTTTACAGATAGATTTTGGGAATTAGGCAAGAAGTTACACGACTAAGACTCTCTTTCTAACACAGACATGAGGGAGGATAGAAATTACGTAAGAGTCAGGGGGAGGGAATGAAGGGTGGGAAACCAGGAAAAAAGCAATGAAGATGTGTTATGTACACGCTCCAGCTCCTCATAGGAATGTAGACATTGTGTACTGCAAACATTGACTGATAAATAAAACAATCTCTCACACGTGCTTAAGATTTCCTAAAGTAACTTCACCATTTAAGGGAAGGGAATTCGTAGAATTAGAAATATTCTCTCTAAAATGTCTCAGCTAACTATAAAATGAAAAGCTCCAACTTCAAAGTTTTTATGTATTATTATTACTTTTTTGAGACAGCCTCTTGCTTTGTAGTACAAGTTGGCCTTGAACTCACAATGTAGCCCAGGCTGGCCCTGAACTGGAAGTAATCCTCCTGTCTCAGCCTCCTAAGTGCTGGGATTACAGGTGGGTGCCTCACTTTGAGATTTTTGTGTTCCATTTTTAATCACATCAAATATTTTCCCAAATACTATAAAACCCCCTTCTTCCATTGCAAAATAAGCCTTTTAGTTTATAAGGTTTGTTGAAACAAAAGTTCACTTATCCTTAAACTATGCAGTTTGAGAATCATCTAAATAATGATCCCGTACATACAAGACATTAGTAAGGAATTAAATATCATAGTTCTATTTTATATTTAAAATAGAAAGAAATCGAAGATGTAACCAAAGGAAAAAAAGGTCTATTTTTTCAGTTTGGTTAACATGCTCACCCTGATATAAAGTAAAAAGCAAAAATTTATAGAGGATCAAAAAGATAAACCCTGTTCAATGGGCTTGGGTCCAAATTTCATTCTTCTTCCTGAATGTATCATTTTTGTTCCTGAGATTTAGAGAATGTATTGCTGAAGTACTTCACATAGAATACACTTATTTGCAAGTAGTTAAGTAATAAATTATTTGATAGTAGTGTACTACTACTACTGTCAATGGTGATTAAACCCTCAGAAGAATGCTTATTCAGGCCAAGATCATTTGTAGAACGAAGCCACTGACAAACAGAAAATTATCTTTCATTAATATGGCACTAAAGAGCCTGAATTGGAAATCCCTTCAGCCAATTCTGCACAGTCGAGGAAATACTTTTCAGGCAGCGTCACAAATAAGCACATATCATGAAAAAACCCTTCCTTAGACTCAGTTATCACAGGAAAGGTAGCTTTAACAAGGCCATTTTCAAACTCTGCTACTTATATGTGAAAACATAGCCTTTAAATAGTCCCTGAGCCACACCGACTGAACTGCAAGCACAGCAGAGACGCACCTCTTAGCAGCTGATGCCCTTTGCACACCTTTCCACTCACATTCAACCCAATCAAGAGCATTTGGAAAGAAACAACTCAAAACCAACCACCGCCAAAACTTACAGACTACAGGAAGCAACCAATCGAATCCCTCAAAATTCGCAGATATTTAATAAAAACAGTTGAAACAGAATCATGCAGACACAAATACTGATCCCCTGCTTAAGGTCCCTGCAGAATTATTAAGCTGCCTTTCACAGGACTGGACTCTCTGGGGAGACAGGAACATTCCTCTGCTTGGACCAGAATTTCCAATTGGCGGAGTGGCCCCTTCTCCCATCCCATGGAAAGAACACCCAGTTCAGCGGTGAGCCGTTCTGCTGAATGCTGTTTCCGGAGTTGTCATAGCCTTGCTTTCCTGAGCAGCAGACGGAAACGCTTCAGCAAGGTGGAAATGCACACGCACACACACACATGCACACACACATGCACACACACACACACACACACACACACATATTCAGGTGTCCTTCTCTGGAAAGGGGTTGCTGGGTGATTGTATGTGCACGTGACCTGTGCATGTGAGAGAGACCTGTGCAAGTTGGGACAGGCTGCTGACTTCGGGAGGCCCACTGAAGTTTGGGCAGAAGGCCACCGTCACGACATGTCAGGGTGTCTGGGGGGCTCCCACCTCTCCAAGGTTACTGTGACTGATGCAGGAGCCCGGCTTTCTCTCCCAGTGAGTTACGTGGACAGAACAACTGCCTCACTCAATCTTCAGAGGAACAGCACTCAGAGGGGAGATGCTGGGATACAATATCAGAAACACGAGCGTACATCACCCCAGATATGACAGCTGGGTGGAAATCACTGACAGCCAAACCTACTTCCGGTTAAGGATCCTACCTGCTTCCCCAAGGTCAACAAGCCACTAAGATAACATGGCTCAAAAAGCACTGAAGTAGGAGTATGGGTAGAAATACATTTTTGGTGCACTTAAATTGTTAAACTGGTGAAAACACTTGTCCAGTTCCTCCTGAAGGGTCCCACGGACACTGACTGTATCCACTGTCACCTTTAATCCCTGCCACTGCGAAGACAGCACCCTCCGGTAGATAAATTTGGCAACGCTGGGAAGAGTGCTAATCCAGTGCCACAAGTCTTTGTTACAGTTCTCATTGCAGGTGAGGCAGCTTAGATAAGTCATCCCAGGGCTTTAAACTGGCACTCTGGGGTGGCACAATGGGCCACGGTATCAAGTGAATCACTTGTGAGCATCAGTAAATGTTGCTGTCTTTGCAAGGGAAGAAGTAACACAATAGATCTCCCCATTTCCTGTGTAAGATCAGAATCTAGTCAGACTGGGGCAGATGCATTTGTAAGAAACCAGTACAGCAATTTCATAGACAAGATTTTTTTTCTGAAAAGGGAAGTCTACATGAGGCTTTAACGGAAAAGTCCATAAATGATCGCCTATTTGTCTTGACTTGTTACTCAAAGATTAAACATATTTTGAATGAATGAGAAATGATCAAATCTTGGAGCGCTAGCATTCCCAGCTTATGTAGGCCTGTATTTAAAAAACTAGCCTGAGATCCCTTTGCATACAAGACCATTCCATAACAAAATGAGATCCAATCTCGCCTTGAGGGTTGTCTTCTAAAATCTATGGCTTTGACTCCAGAATTCCTCACTTCCCCAAATCACATTAACAACGTTTGACTCAAGAACAGAAAGACTGAAGAAGGAATTCATCTCTGACACACGAGTGTGGGCTGCATTGCTGGTTTTGAAGCCACCTCCTCCTAGTCCATTTTGGTACGTTTCTGAGGGACATTTGAAATCAGCAGGACAGACCTTGGCTGAAGAGGTGGCCTCTCTGCCATTTTCATGGCTGATTTGAGGCCCATTATGCCCTCGACTCTGCATTGTGAAATCCAGGCTGGGGACAAATTTCTGCCTGTCATCTTGGGAAAGGCCAGGAGTTTGCACCACCCTGTAGCGTGAAAACAGAAAATCAAAGCCGGCATGGAGCTGCCTGCTTCTTTCCCGATCAGCTGGCTGCTTTTCGGAGGCAGTCCTGGCTGTCACTGTCTCCGGCTGGGGACAGTCATTTAGTAGAATAATATATAGTTTAAACAGCATCTCTCCAGGGAAAGTTCCTTTTACTTAGAGTGCTAAAAGATAACCAGCAAGTAAACATTTGATGCTTGGCTAAGAACCATTGCACGGAGAAAACGTTTAGGACACACACACACACACACACACACACACACACACACACACACACATTTTTTTCCCTAATGTGAGAAGATCCAGATTCAGAAGCCAAAAGGCCCGGATATTTTCATTCTCTTCTTGTCTTGTTGCAATGACATCCTCGTGAAATACAGTGAATGGCCCCAATGTGCTGCGCCCTGAGCTCCAATAATAGGATGCATATTGCAGAGATAAAAATATCTAAGAAGAATTTTTAAAATGTTTAAACAGTTGGCTGGGAAGGACAACATGATAATCCCGTCAATGACCTCTCCTGTCTCCTGTCAATTTCAGAAAACAAGTTTCCATTGTAAATGTTTAATCAGTGCGGCTCCAGGAACCTGCCACAGAAAACCTTCTTTTCTCTCCCAACTTACTTGCTCTGCCAGCTCCTTCCCAGCTCTAGCTCAGCTTCCCGCGAGCACCTCGGGCTTGCCGGCTCGGAGGAGCAGAGCTCGGCGGCTCGGAGCTGGCCTCAGCCCGGTTCCACACCGTCAGTAGGAGCCCTGCTCGCTGCAGCGCTCGGCTTTAAGCTGGCTCTCGAGCAGGCACCGCCGGCTCAGATGCTCCAGGCCGCTCTGCCCAGCCCTGGCCGCAGCCAGCCAGCCCCAGCGAGCATCCTACCTTCCATCATGGTGGCGGAATTGCATTCCTTAATTTCCGAGGAGTCCACAGAGCGCAGGAGGACAGGCTCGCGGGTCCAGGCTGCTCCCGGCCACGCCGCTGCCGCTGCTGCCCGAGGCGGCTTCCTGCGCTGCGGAGGCCAAAGGAGGCAGGTTAGCCGGGCGCCAGGCCGTGGATGCTGCCGCACCGCGGCCCGGGCGACGCGGGGACGACGGAGCGGGCGGCCGCACCGCCCGCGCCCGGCCAATCCCCTCCCGCGGTCCCGCGTCACATGGCCGGCGTCTCCCACACAAAGCCGGCCGGTGCCCACCTGGAGCGCTCGGTCCGGGACGCGGCCCTGCGGGGACGCCGGCCGGGCGGAAGTGGTCTCTGCGGAGATTTTTTTTTTTTTTTTTAAGAAAAACTTCTTAATAATATCGGGCAGCCTGGAGTCCGGGCGGCGCACTCGCGTGCTCCATCCCCATCCGCTTCTGCCCTGGATTCCAGATCCCCAAATGTCAGTGTCTGTGGCCTCTGCGCACAGCTGCGCCTCCTCCCTCCGCGCGCGCTCTCTCATTCAACACAGAAAAATCAATCCGCCGACGTCACATCATCAACAATTATCCCCAAAAGGATGATGCAGAAAAAAAAATTCACCCCAGCTGCCTTCCAGGGAGCCAGGGAATTAATTGCGCATGACATGCCCAAGGGCTGGGAACTGTCATTAAAACAAAGAAACAAAAGAACCCACCCGAGCGGTAGGGAAGCCTTTCTAGGGCGGGAGGCGGAGGGCCGGGAAGGGACTGCGTGCGGCCGGAGCGAGCGACAGGACCGGTCCCCGCGGGAAGCCGCTGTCTTCTGGGCAACGCGGGCTGCAGACTCGCGCGGGCGTCCACAGTGGCCTTGATCCCTGTCCTCGCGTCCCGAAATCCGAGGGCCCTAGGGTCCCGCGGCTCCCAGGGGTGACACCTGGGGCCCGCCTGCCACAGGGTTTGGACCCGGTGCTGGGGTGGAGGGTGTCACCTGACTGCTCCCCAAGGACCAGGCCTTGGAGAGGGCGCCAGGCCCCGAGCAGGGATGCAACCAAGGCGAGGAGGGAGAGGAAGAGGAGGAGCCCCGGGGAGAAGGGTCCCACTGGCTGGCTCCCTCCAGAATCTCCCAGCCCATCTGGGAGGGAAGCTGTCACTGTACAGAGTGATTGTGTGCAGCGAAGAAAACGGCTTCAACACACCTTACAGAGCCCAGTTCCACGATCAGGGCGGGGTGCCCGTGAGCACGGGCCATTTATACCACAACAGCAGTGTGATTCAAAAACACCGTGAACACTCCATTTTTTCTTTAAAAATGTAGTAGGGTAAAAGGTACACTGCCTTTTACACCTCCGCTCACTTTGAACACCTTCACCCACCGTTCCGGCCACTTTCCGAAGCAGCTCCGGAGTCCTCTTTCTTGAGGGTCTTTAGTTTTGCTGTTCTCGAAGCCTGATGTCCTTAAAACATTTCCCTTTCTGGGTCGTTTTGACGGTGGGGAAGAGACAGAACCGTGGTGTCAGGTTCAGATCCAGGGAGTAACGTGGACGAAGACAGTCACGTTTTTATTTTACAGAAATTGCCCTACATGAGGCATCAGTGAACGATCAGAATACAGTAGAAAACACATCGCCCTTGATTCTTCCCGACATACTTCCCCTCACTTCCAACACGCATATCCCACCATTGTTGGCACTCTTTTTCTGTAATAAATTTTCTCTAAATTTAAATATTGATCGCATATTTTGATATACTTACATGTTCAGTCCCTGATGTAGTTTACCTCTATCAGAGCTAATATGATGTATTGCAGACCAAGAAAGAAAGAAAATATAACTAAATATATATGTGCTGCCGAAGCAAACATCAGAACAGCACATTATAGATAAAAACAAAACCCAGCTCCTTAGCAACTGGAAGTATTAAAAACCTATTGTTCTCCCTATGGATGTATATTTTGGTGCCCTCTTTGAAAATGAAAAAGCCCTAGAGAAAATACAAGTATTTACGACTTTTCCCTTCTAGCCCGGCAGCTGAATTTTAAAGGCCAACAAATTCCTAAGTGAAACCTATGGTGAGTAAGGCTTGTGCCGTTCCGAATGTTACAGGCCACTTATTGCAAGAGAGACTGGTAGCCGCGCTTGCAGTTAGCAAGTTAGTTTTGCAGTGCTTAGGAATGTGGACACATTTGGGGGCCAAACAGAATGGAATGGAGTTGTCTCTGGCCCTCATTGAGGCCCACGACCTTGGGTTAGTCGTATAACTCCTATGGCTGCCCAGTTTCCTTCTCTGTGAAGTGGAGATAATCATAATACCGCACTCTTCCTCCTATGAGATAGAGCTATAAATAGTGGTAGAAGCAAACATTGAAGACCTCCAATGTGCCAGTTACCCTGCCAGTGAGCGGCTTAGCGTCACGTCTGCCACAGTCACTGAAAGCTCCCCACGCGGTGCTTCGGAGTTAGCATTGTGAGCACAGAAGGGCTGGCAGAGGCAGTGCACACGCTCCCTGCCAACCAGACACTGGACCACACAGGTGGACAGCAAGGCCCGTTTCGTGTCCAGACGTGTCTCACTCAGAGGAGCTCTGCTCAGTGGAAGAGTGATGTGCTGGCTTGATCCAGAGCTCCTGGAAGAGGATTGGTCCAGTCGTCGGATTCTTCCATGGATGAGTTTGTGGCTGAGTGCGCACCAGGAGCCGGGCTGGAGGGAGAAGGCGGAGCCCTGACGCGGGATCTGGAAGGGGGCCTGTGCCCACCCCACCCCCGTCTCCCTCGGCTACGCCATTCTGCCGCGATTCTCTACATCACCACAGCCCTAGAAACAACGGAAACAAATGAACACGGGTTGAAGTGTCTTCATTTATTTCACAGGTTTTTTTGGAGGGAAAAAACTAGTTTTGCTCAAGAACACAGTAGTTTAGATTGTGACCAAGTTTGATCACTTCATGGGACGGTTTTGGCTTTTCAACAAGTACAAAGGAGAATTTCTGGTTGCTACAATAATGGAATATTTTTTACAAGTATGAAATGGAGGTCAAAGGAGCTTGGGAGAGATTGGTAAGTAACTGCCTGCATCTGGGGACAGTGACTGCCCGGGAGTTCGGACGTGGGGGTGGTATGCCCAGACCACACCGGGCTCTCACACACCGCCTGTCACTCATCCAAGCCCCAGTTTAATGGGCAAAGTCCCTGGAAATTTATCCTCTTTTCTGCAGTAGCATCTGTAAGGTAGTGGTGCTCCGTGATGAGTATTTTGGAATATAATCTTATGATATTCTGATTGTGAATGTTGGATAATGTTTTGAGGACAACCACATATTTTAGTAAGAGAAAGATGATGAGAACTGAGTTCAAGGAAAAAAGATAGTTGGCATAAGAGAAAGGTCGAGGTTTCAGCACTGTGCTTGACTCTGTCTCCCTTGTTCAGTAAGGTTATTCAGTGAATGCAGATAGGAAAGTATTGCCCCCGTCCGTGATGAGTTGGATTTCCCTGGGATAACACAGGTCTAAATATCTCTGCATACTCACAATTCTTATTTAAAAGAGAGGAACTCCAACTTTCACTAACACGGGGAAATGGGGACTTGGGGGGCAGCTTATAGAATTATGGGGAGAACTGAACAGTTAAGGGAAAGAAAGAACCAGGACACCCCAGGAGACAATTACAAGAACCAGTCACTAAGGGCCTTCTCCATTTCTTCCAGCTTGTCAGTCCCTCTGGCAGCTTCTCTCGCTGTGCTCAGGGATCCGGCCCTTAGCACCCAGGATGCCCTGCGCCAAATGCCCAGGGAGGCTCTGGTGAAGACAGTGCCCTGGGTCATGGCTAGCCCTGGAGCTATCATTGAGGCCCAGGGAGGAACTCTGATGATGGGCTTAGTTAAGCCAAAATCTGCATCCCCTGCCCACTATTGTGACTAAATGAAGGGAGGAAGAAAAACAAGTTTGGAAGACAAACAGATCTTAACAGCGCAACGCCCTAACACAATGGGAAGTCTAGACAAGATATTGTTGAGAGGAGAAAGGATACCACAGCAAAACCAGCGTGAGAAGAGAAACTCAGAGCAAAAGCTGCTGGCCTCATAGACATTCCTCAGTGGAACTTTGAAAAAACCTGCGACGAGACCACAAGGTAGCAGAGTCACTCAGAAGCCACAGGCTTGGGAGGCTACTCACTGGGAGGAGAGGGGACCCGTGGGGGTGTGCTGGGGGTGCAGGCCCTGCTTGCGGACCTTCTTGCTCCAAGGAGAAGACAGGCCTTGGGATTCTTGGGAGCCTTCGGTGGCCCTGGCTCAGAGTACTGCGTACCTGAACCCATGTGGGAGCAGGCGGTTTGGAACCTGCTATGGTGCTGCTCAGTCCAGACACTGAAAATGACAACTGTTTTTTAAATTTCATTTTGAGTTTTGATATAGTTTAAGGAATGCTGATGACTAGGACAAAAAAGTACAAGAGCCAGAAAGAGTGTGGGAAAGTAGCAAAGACGTTCTTACTAAGCACTATTAAACGTTATCCCTGCCATCAGCGATGGAGGGACGTGGGCACTGTGTGCATGGCACACAGGCACACGGGCACACCGGAAGCTGCCCAAGCTGGGCAGGGCTTCCTCTCTCTGAGAACCAGTTTGCTCAATGAAACCTCCGCAGTCCAAGGAACTAGACAGAGAGGAGACTCTGCAAAGTACTTGCTAAGTTACAAAACACGACAAAAATAATATTAATCAACTATACCTAATATAAATATAAATATAAAAATGTAATATATAAATGTAATATAAAAATATAAAAATGTAAAATAAAATAATGACAAACATAATCTAGTTTTTTAAAAATAAGATGTACATGTATACATATGTATATATCATACTATGCTAGACTTTATTCTAGGAATAATGAAAAATAATTCAACATTAAGAATTACTACTAATGAAATTCACAGTATTAACCTACCAATAATTGCATCATTATTCCCAGAGTTGTTAAAATTACATTTAATAAATTCCACTTGTCAGTTAGCAAATTAAAATCATACAAAATGATATTTTAAAATGTGCTTAGGATTAAAAAACTTATAAATATCTAACCCCAATCTATAACTTGGTAAATGAGGACACGTGAAAAACTTATTACCAGGAATAAAACTCAGAAATGTGACATAAGTGTCCTTTATCATCATTGCTTTTTACTATTTGATACTGCCCTGTAAGATCCACCCAAATTCAACAAAATAAAGCAATGAAGCTGTGTCAGAGCCAGTGACACATGCTGCTCACCGCACTGTCCTCCCCGGTGGGGACCGAGGAAGACGTTGCCTGTCCTCTTCCTTGATTCTGTTAATACGATTAAGTGCAATTTTCTAGGCCTGGCCTTCCAGGCATTCTGTGTACTCTGTATTTCTCTTCCCCTTCCAAATGTCAGAGAATGGCCTAACTTCATCAGATCTTGTGAAAGAATGAAACTTTCAGAGCATTAACCTATTTAGTACGTGTACATATCACACCTCCATGTGTCTGAATATATACACATACATGTACTTTATATGCAGTCCATTCAGGTGCTATGACAAAGTACTAAAACCTAGAGCTTACGAACAAAAGAAATTCATTTCTCAAGGTTCTGAAGGCTGGACTCCCACGATTGGTTTTCCAGATGTCGGGTGAGGGCCTGCTGTGGCTCATGGATGGAACCTTCTGACTGTCCTCACACCGCGGAAGGGCCAAGGGATATGCTGGAGTCCCTCCCAGACACACACTGGTCCCTCTGCCCTCTCAAAGGCCTCATCTCCTAATAGGACCACCTCAGAGGGCTGGCTTTCACTATGTGAATCTTAACTGGGCATCAACTTCAGTTCTTCGTAATATTGTGTGTATATTGTATGGATGATATACTTAAAATTTTATATTATTACAAAAGAGCTACAGGAAACTCTGAGTGTAGTAGTCATCATATTTGAAAGAAGTAGGTGTACTTTAGAATCTAGGACTGGATGGTGTAATCTGGTAGTCATGTGCTAAGTGTGACATTTCGTACTTAGAATGGCTCTAGTATGAGATGTCATGTAAAATTCTAGATTTTTTTTCTTTTTTTTAGGTTTTTTTGAGACAGGGTCTCGTTTTGTGGTTCAGGCTGGCCCTCAGCTCAGCCTCAAACTCACATCACAATCCTCCTGCCTCTGCCTCCCAAGTGCTGGGATTACAGGCTTGAGCTACCACGCCCGGCACTGTGGTATGTGGTACTGGTTGCTGCTGGGCGTGAGTCTCCACACCCAGTATAGGTATGTGGTGACCGGGGATTGAACCCGGGTCCTTGCGCTTGCATGACAGGTGCCGGAACCACTGAGCTAAATCCCCGGCCCTAAAATTCTAGATTTTGAGGCAAGCTCAATACTAGTAGAATGTAAAATATCTCAATAATATTTTTTGTTTTGATTATATGTGTAAATGATACTGTTTTATTCACTTGGTTAAATATAATAGACATTATTAAATTGCTCTCACTGAGTCTTTTTATATGTGATTCATGTCACATCTTGCTTGGACCACGTTGTTCTGGACGCTCACTGAAAGCCAGCTCAGCAACCTGAGCAGAGGGGAAGGAGCTGATCCAAGAGATCACCCACTTCACAACCACGCTCTCATCAACACAGACAGGCTAAGAATTCTCCTGTCCAGACACTGGACAGGTTTTGGGACACACAGATAAAAAAAACTCAACCCTTTAAGAAGCTTCTAATACCAAGGAAGAGGCAGATGTCTAACCCAATGCTTTTGTGCAGACTTTGAAATGGTTGTTGTGAAGGCGGCACACAGAAAGAGTCCCGGATGCAGGAGGGAGGGAAAGCCTCCGAGCAGAGCTGTCCACTGAACTGCCCTTTTGCAAGTCAAATACTCTACACAGCTCACCTCATAGAGTCCTGCTCTCTTCTTCCTCAAATATCCAACCTTAATTTCTCCTCCTGTATCTCCTCCCACAGGGTTTTGATTGACATCAGATTGAGTGGCTGATGAAAACTCCTTGTAGTGACACTTCAGGATCATTTTGCCTAAAGTCAACCCTGGTTTTCCTTCAGTGAAGCATTTCCCCTCCTTCCCATCTGCTGCAGTAGGAGCGCTCTTCTACTGACCAAGGCTCCATGGGGGGAGCAATTGGATTTTTTTAGCTCCCACCTCAGTTTTTTGTCATTTATTTACTGCCACTTCAAGATCTTGTGTTGCTCTGCCTGCCTTCTCTCGTTTGGTTAGCTTTTCATCGACCTCAGAGCCACACCAGGCGAGGCTTTACTTTGTCACTTCAGCACTGGGTCATCGCCCCAGTTGTCTCACCATGATCTGTGGCCATCCGTGAAATCAGCATCTCTTCTCCAAGATGGTGCCTGGCTGCTGTATTTTCCTGAAGGAACCAATGGAATATGGTATGCCTTTTATACAGGTCTCCATCCCCTTCACAAGGGAAAGCCCTCATGACTCAATCACTTTAAAACCTCTTCTCTTGATGCCGCTGCATTGAATTAAACTTCAACATGAATTGGGGGAGGCACATACATTCCCTACAAAATTTGCTCGCACTTCAGCGTGGGCTGTCACTTGTGAAGGAATCTGAAATGAATCGCTCATTGCAGTAAGCGCTGGAGGTTTAGTATCAGCAATGCTGAGAGCTGTGACATGCTCCATAAGAGAACAGAACGTAGAACTAGGGGATAAAGATGAAAAGACACCGACCAGAAAGTGCCCAGAGCGCACCAGGGTGCCAGTAACAACAGGAGCTGAGTATCTGAGGTCATCTATCCCGAAAGACCTCTGTGAGGCCACAAGTCCTGTTCTGTGAAAAGCTTGTGGCCCAAAAAAGATCAGTGGGTCAGCTCAGTTCAGAGATGTGCTCCGGGGCTAGGGAGGCAGGACATTCGCCAGCATGCGCACCCACCTCCTAAAGCAGAGTGCGTGGAGGGAGGGCATAATTAGGGCTTGGCAAGACAGACATCACCCGGATCTAGTTCAGTGGTGCTGTGCCTACCTTTCGAGCATAGGGCCTGAGTTCGATTCCCAGTACCTCCAACCAAAAAAGAAAAAAAGACAAAAATAATTTCTTATAAGAATCAGGATCAAAGAAGGCCATTTCTATCCTAAAACAATATTTTTGACTGGTATTCAATTCCATTTAAAAATGTGTATTAAAAGCTAAATAATCCTAGGCTAGGCCCTAGGACGAAAGGCAAAGGAAATGAAAGTTTTTCACTAAATAGCCTATATCCACCAAGGAACCCACATCATATAGAATTAACCTACAGAAGAGGAAGAGCCGGGCTGGTGGGAGTCTTAATTTCACTAAGATACTGTAGTGAGGTCTCCAGGAGACAGTCCTGGAGATGGACAGTGGACTGGGGTGGTGCACACCACCTCTGACCTCACAGCTGGGGAAGCCAGTAGCGTTCCCACTCTGCATTTTATTTGAAAACGTAATTGCATGAGCTTAATTTCCTAACTGGGTTTTACTGCAGATCAGTGTCTAGCACAAGCTGTAAGATGTAAATAATTCATTGGTTCACCTTGCGATTTCCATAGCCAACTTGGACTTTAGCGCCCTGACCTCTGGGAGGGGAGGCAAAGGCTTAGACGGGAGCTTTATTTAGCAAATCCTTCCCATTTAAAACCCATAAGCGCCTTGTCACTGTCATCAAGTGTCCAGAAGGGGCCCTGTCATCAGATCCCATTACAGTAGACAGCTGCTGGCAGCAGGAAGAGCAGGGGCAGTGCTAAAGCACTGCCTGTCACACATGTACAGGTGTGTGGCATGTGTGACATGTGTGGGTGAGTGCAGACGTGGACACGTGTATCAGCTGAACCTGAGCAGTGTTTCCATAATGCAGAGTCCAGTAAAAATGACAAAAGAACCAATTGCTTCTTGTAGGTTGGTGATTCTGGTCCAGAACAAGAGCAGGATCCAACTCTCAGCAGAATCTGCCAGTACATACATGACCAGGACAATCGAGGGCCACCCATTTACAGGGAGCAACCTACATCCAAGCTATTATTAATGGGTAGGCCATTCACTGAAGGCTTTAAAGTTAGGGAAAGGTTAGTTTTTATGTACAAAAAAATGCTTATGTGGCGGGTTTCTTTTTTTCTCTTTAAGAAAATGGTGGTCTTATTTTTCCACTGGTCTGGAAATAGGCTCTAGTGCAATGTTTCTACCATAAAAGAGATGCATTACTAGGTTCTCTAATCTCATCGCTTTTATAGTCGACAATTACACCAAATTATTACACCCAGAAAATGGAAGGAAAGAAGAATCTTATTGAATAAATCTTTTCAGTTTCAAGGTTGCTTGAAAAATAGTGATAGGGATATAAATTCTTTTAAGTGAGAAATTCTACGTGCTAAATTGGACACACATGGTGAATTTGAGAAATGGATTTGAAATGAGAAACGTGTTCTCTTTGTGAACCAAGTAATGTAGTGATTGCTAATTTCATTACAGCATTAACCAACCATAATTCAGTGTGTTAATTTAATATTGCAGGTGCTAGGCTTTGCCCTAGTTCTGGTTGTGAACTGTGAGAATCCTCAGCACATTTGCACTCCTGTTGCCAGACCAGGCCTTTCTAAAGAACTTTTGAACCAGCATCACTGAAATCTTTCATCTGTAGCATCAGCTACACTGGTAGTGAACCTAGCCTGACAAGCACTAAGAAGAATGTCTGAAATTATGTTCATTTCAACCAGCAAGTGAGTCCTGGATTCCTTTGTGTTTGTCATATGGAGTCAGTATTTAGCTCTGGAGACTGGAGCGCCCACCGCCACATCTTCCTGGTCCATTTGCCTGATCTGCATACAGTTTTCCTGCTGACTTCATAGGACCTGCATGTCTGGGCTCTGATGACTTTCTGTTTTTAGCAATTTCCCTAGTGTCCATTTGTTCACTTGCACTTTTATGTAACATCCTAACTGCCATTGAGGCCACGGGTGCAAATACAAACTGATAACGATGACATTTGCTTACATCAGTGTGATTTTGTTCAGGAAAACAGCAACTACAGTTGTGAAAGGGAATGGTCAGGCCTCACCGACAGGATGTGGCTTTCACTGATGCAGGAAGAGCCAGGAAAGTGGAGGGCAGAGGCTGGAGACTCATGAGACAACGACGATGTCAGGCTGAAGATAGTCATGGGAAAGGACGGAGAACTAGGAAAGCTTTTAAACCTGAGACTGCTGACGAAGAGCTTGTGAAGCAATATGGAGTCTGCCATATGGGACTGAAACTTCTGCGATTCACTTTTGCCTTCCAAACCACATGCAAGTTATTCTCACTGGAGAATTCTTATCCAGGGTAGAGAGGAGATTTTAGGAAATGAATCTTCCAGACTCTAAAGGGAAGTACCAAGCTACTCCTAGACTGATAACAATCTAGAAAGTCTACTCCTCTGGACACTTGACCTGTATCCCCGGTTCTCTTAACTGCATTTAGCTCCCAGGTAAAGAACATAATTATGTAATGCTTTTCTTTACTTCAGCAAAGTCATCTCTTAAAAACAACTAACTAACAACTATTCTACTCAAAGAGTAGACTCAAGTCCTATAGGTCACTTTCATCATCTCCGGATGGTGTTTACCCCTGTCTAGCTGAGTTATACTTGTACATTTGAAACTTTATAATATGAATGCTAAAATACATGGCTAATCATTATTATCATAGCTAAGCTACGATAAAAGGATAATTCATTCATCTTGGGAGATAGAAACAAACCAAAGTAAATGATGACTTAGGCATAATCGGCATGTTTGTTATTCGCAAACTCTCCTTAGTCTCTTTGTCCTCCTTGAGTGGTTCAGTTGGTTGTAGTTCTTTGCCCTGCACAGTTACCCAGGTATTTCTGTTATTGGCAGTCCTGACCTTAATAGGGTTCAAAGTGCTGCACTGTCTTGTAGGACAGGACACAGGAATTTGCAGATCTACCCCAGAGTCTTGTGGGTGTATCACACCCGCATACTCCTGTTGGGCAGTAGTGAACTGACTTCCTCTTCACATTCAGGAAGAACTGCACAGCCTGGGCAGAAACAGAACTGTGATCTTGGTTCAAGCAGAAGGTGCCCTTAGTGGTCATGGCGGATGTACTTTCTAGTTCAAAATAATTAATGTTGCACTCATCGCTCAAGGAACTAAGATTTCAGAAGCAGCAGGCGTGTGTGATAAAAGTGGGAAAACCTCAGTGGATCCTTGGGAGTTAGGAGAGATGCTGTGAAGTCCCCGAGCCTGTGCACCCAGTTATGCCTGCCGACTGAGAGCAGCTGCAGCGCCTCAACACGTTTCCCAGACCTGCAAAGTGTGCTGAGTGACTAAAACACTGGTTCTCCAAAAGGCCGTGCTGTGCCCCCGAGGTGAGCTGCTCCAGGATGATGGCTAATAAGACAAGACAAGCAAATTCAGGGGCAGGGTTCTCCCACTGCCCGACAGCCACTGTCCAACTCTTTTCTCGATTAAATACCATATCTGTGTAGGATAATCCATCAGGAGGCATCCTCTAAATCCAAACATGGCAGTTTTAGTGGAAGCGTTGCATGTAGAGAAGGAAATACAGATCTCTAAAGGTTTATTTCATTAAGAACAAATCACAGCCACCTGAAGCTGGCTGGGGCTCCAAGGGAATAGTGGCATATTGGAGATATCAGCATTGATCTTTGTTTTTGGCAAGTTGGCCAGAAAATTAAGCCAACAGCCCTGGTGAATGGAGTCTTCACTTGTTACTTTGGCCATTTTGAGCATAAGCACACTGGGTAAGAAAAAGCATGGTGGGCAAATGAGACCAGCTGCCACCATTGGGTTATTTTGTCCCTAACATTACTGAGAGTTTCCTCTGCTGGTTAATTCTTTGGTACATATATATATTGGACATAAATATACACATATTTTATGTTAGTTTGGAGAGCTTTATTGACACTGCTGTTGTCCAGATCTCCTTGCAGCCAATTTTTCAATTTTGTGCCTTCCGACTCTAGGAAGAATTAGTTAAACTGTTAATCACTGTCTTAGTTTCTATTCTCTCACTGCTGAGACAAAATCTCCAAAATCTCCCCTAAAGCTAGAGGGGAAAAGCTTTGTTCAGCTCACAGTTTGCAAAGGTTTCAGTCCATGAGCAGCTGGCTTCAAGGCAGGGTGGCATGGTAGACAGGGATTGTAGGAGAGAAACCATTCACAGTGGGCAGAAGACAGCAAAGAAACAAGGGACCAGATAAACCCCTTTCCGTCCCTTGTTTTGTATCCAGATTACCAGGACTATGGTGTGCCAAACTTGACAGTGAGCTGATTTAGTAATCACCCACCCTTGCACCATGAATCAGTTACAAACTCTAGATTCAGCCACCTCTGAAAACCTCCCAGCGATGACTGCATGAGGCTCTGGAGGGATGTCTAGACACAGTAATAACAGCCACTATCCATAAAGCCCTATAGTTTGCAGAACTGGGAAAGTAGACCTAGCTTAGCAAGGTAGTGTAGCCAGACATGAGGTAGAACCTAAGCAATCACACAACCTCGGTTAGGCCCCAGCTTGACGATTAGGCCACAATCGGCATTTAGATCCCCCAGCATGAGGGACAGCTCAGAGTCAGCTCTTCTGAACCCCAGGGCAGCTGGCCTACTTCTCTTTCTCAGTGCAGAATCACCTAGTAATGTGCACGCTTCTTTTGGAAAAGTTTGGGGATGATCTACAGTATAAATTGTCATAAGTGTAGCAGAGCCTTTACTAAGAAGGACCTAGTGTATTTGTTTCCTATGGCTCTTCTAATAAATTATCTCAACACAGCAGCTTAAAGCACACAAATCTATTACCTCACAGTTCTGGAAGTCAGTAGTCCAACCTATGTCTCACTGAACTATCACCAAGGTCCAGGGAGGACGACGTTCCTCTGTACAGGTAGCAGAGCACAATCTTCTCTATTTTTCCAACTCTGAGTCAACTTATCTGGCTGTCTCACTTTTATATTCAAAACCAATAGTGGGCAGCTGGATGTTCTTCAGCATCTCAGATTTTTGTTTCTGACTCTCTCAGTTTTAAGGACCTTTGTGGTTTCATTGAGCCCACCTAGAAAACTAGGGGTAACCTCTTTGTTGAGCCCAGTTGACTAGAAAGTCTACCTGCAACCTCAGTTTCTCCTTTGCCAAGGAACTCACACAGTCCAAGAATTGGACTATTGTATCTGGTCTCTTTTAAACAGGGTCTGGATCTGTGAGTTGGCTCAAGCCTGGAGATTTGCTGAGGAAGTATGACTGTCTTTTACAGTGATTCATGCCAGCTCTGTCTCCCCAGTTCATTTGTGCATCATTTGTTGGCTTGGGAGTACAAATCGAATAAGGCTGCAACTTGCGGCTCACGATGGTCCTCAGGATAAATCAGTGGCTTCCAACTCACTATCTGGGCAGAATCATTCTGATTGCTTTTGGAACTCTGCCCTTCTGGGATTTCACCAGCTATTCAATTCCCTGAGTTGTCCTCCACATGCTGCTGCAGAGCTGTCGAGGATGCCGATACTGCCTTTACGGTGCTACTTCTGAAAGCCTTCATGGACTCTGTACTCTGCACCTTCTCAGATGATGTAACAGAAGGAGGCACAGAGGCCATCATAATAAACCTGCTCCAACACCGATTGATCAGTAAACCACTGTCATTCTCTACAACAGTTGTTTTCAACTGAGGATGACTGTAATGCCTATGGATGTTTGGTTACCATAACTTGGAGGAAGTGCTGTTCACATTACTCCCTAATGGTACCAGTCCTTAGTGGTCAGGCATATTGCTAAACAATATATGATGTTTGCTTCTCTAGCTTGCAACAATGATCTAACCATAAGTATCAATCATGCCTGAGCTGCAAAGCACTCTCTAAGATATTCCAAGGGGGTTTCAGTGTCATAGCTTCACAACCATAGGCCACTACTCAGCCTCGATTTTGGTCAACCACAAGAAGTATTGGAGTCATCTCAGTTATTTGAACTTGTAAATTCCACTGAAAATCTCAAGGTATATATTCATATTAATAAGTTCAGTCTCACCTAAATCCACTATTATATTCTTCCTGTTCTGGGCTAACACTCTGAAGGGCTCTTATTCATGTTTTTCAAGTTTCTGTTGATGCTAACTGGCAAAACATCATACCTAGTACCTACTTCTCTGAGGTATACGGGGTTTTGAGTCTTACCAGAGGTGAAGAATCAAGAGAGTTGGTGGGAATTTGCCTTCACAATCAGAACTCATTTACAAAGAAACTATCGACATCTCCTGAAGTACTCATTATAGATTCTGGGGCAATAGATGTCTAACCTTTCTTTACAGCAAAAGAAATATTTCTTTTCCTGGCAAGGGAAACTCAGGGGAATTTGGGGCTTCCAGGTCCTCAACTTAATTAAAAATGTGGCCAGATATCCTCTTTTTAACCCCCGATTTTTCCCTAGATTTAACAACAGAGCCCCTGCAGAGGTATGCATTTCAATTACACTAGAGTTCAGCTACTCATAGGATAATGCCTTGAAATTTTTGTTGTTTGGTTTTGCTTTTAGAATTTCAACTCTGAGGATACAAGAACTAAGTTTTCTTCCATGACAGTCATGGAAGGATTCTGTTTGTATAGTCTTGGGGTGAAATTTTAAACCTCTGAATTAGTCTCTCCTTTCTGAATTACATTTAGAAGCAACTACTCCAATCTCCATACAGTCTTGATATACATACATTATTTCCACTAATATTCTATTGTGGAAGCTTTACTTCTATAGGTTCTGGACACCAGATATCTACAGTGGTAATTTAAGTGTCTAATTTTCCTGCAGTTGTGCCTTAGATACAGATCCCTGGAAGCACTCTTGTATCAACAGGCAGAGCTCTGGAGGGTGATCGGATCGGGAGGTGCTGTAGCTGACTTGCTGTTTGGAGGTGGGGCCTGGTTGGAGGTGGATCACAGGCACATCACCAGGAAGGCTCCTTTCTTGTCGTGTTCCCCTTCACACTCTGCTTCTTAGATATTATGGGAGCAGCTCTCTCCTACGTCGGCCCCCATGATGCCCTTCCTGCCTTAGATCCAGCTGACTATGGATTAAACTCTCAAAAAACACGAGCTGAAATAAAGTTCTCCTCTAAGTTGTACGTGTTGTGTCCTTTTTCACAGACACAAGGAAAGTAACTAAAAACATTTGCCATCGAATACCAGTGGTCCATTTCTACTGAAAATAACTGCTGACACCTTCAAATGTAATCATATTGGAGAATCAATGCCAATTGTCACCCACATATTTCTATGTACCTTTGAATTTCAAAATATATGTTAGTGTCATGTTTTTGGGTAAAAAAGAGCCAAAGCAAGTATTGTGAGAATAAATATTTTAATATAAGAATGAGACTTAAGCAAATTGGGAGCATTTGGGGATCTGAAATGTCTGGAGTGCGTGCTGGACAACTGGAGAAATTTTCACTATGACATTAGGGAAAGCACCAGAACGAAGAAAATTGCCTCTACGGGGCAAATCTGTGAACCATGCAGCCTGAAAGAGAAGCTTGTGAGTTCTCGAAATCTGCAATAATCTTCCTAGTGTAACGGTTTCTGCTCACCTCTGCTTTAGAAATAACACGGAAGTGGGCCGGGGATATAGCTCAGTGGTTCTGGGCCTGTCTTGCAAGTGCAAGGACCCGGGTTCGATCCCCGGTAACCATATACAATACTGGGCGTGGAGACTCACCCCAGCAGCAATCAATACCACATCCTACAGTGCCGGGCGTGGTGGCTCACGCCTGTAATCCCAGCACTTGGGAGGCAGAGGCAGGAGGATTGCTGTGATGTGAGTTGGAGGCTGAGCTCAGGGCCAGCCTGAACCACAAAAGCGAGATCCTGTCTCAAAAAAACCTTAAAAAAAAAAAGGAATAAAGAAATAACATAATAATATAAGTAAATAACATAATAATGGAAGTTCCTTCACTGCCAAATTCCAATTCAGAAAATGGAACAGGAAGGGATCCTGGGTACTGTAGTTCCCAGTCTTAGAAGATGACAACAACATAGGTAGGGCATTGACTAATTTCAGTTTCTCCTGGATCACCATGGTCAAACTGTAGCATCCTCGGCTTGTTTGACTTCAGTCTGCTTTTGAGTACGCTTCCTACCGGGTGTGATTTAACTCCCCAAAGTCACTGCTAAGCACTTGTCTCACGCTGCGCTTGAATTTTGTCAAACACTACCTTGGCCTTAGGGACCATGTTTCTGGAGAGGTCACAGTGGGTAGCAACCTCAGGGTCAAGTTCTCCGCGTGGGCAGAACGGAGAGTCTGAATCACTGAAGGAATGACTGTTGGTATTTCTGCAAGCTGTTCTTTTGATTCAGATAAGCCCTCTGGAGAAAACCAGACAGACCCAGCCACAGCTGCTGAGTCACGCTGAGTCTCCTGGATGACCAGGAGAAGGCTTTGCTCATCAGAACCTCCTTATCAGGTGAGGTGCTCTGCACAGAGGACATTCCCATCTGCCCCTTTAACATCCCACGTATGAAGAATTGTGAACTCTGCCTGAGCACACTCAGGACCGTCTTTCTAAAATGACTATGCAAGCGTGTGCTCAATAGAAGTCCCCTGCTTGCTGTCTTTGGGAAGACGCATCACTTTGGGGCTATCCCCAGGGTTTTTCTTCCTTGTATAAGCAGTGAACCTCCCTCACTCTCTTATCTGCTGTTTATGCTTATTCGCTTTGTTCCCACTGAGGGCTGAGTCCACTTTATCTCCTGACAGACTGACAGATGTAGTTACGTGTTTGAACTGGGTTTTCGCTTGGATATTCTTTGGGATTTTGGAACCAAGTCTCCATAGCAGCTGCAGATAGGATCCACTTTATGCTTTGCCTTTGCTTCCTGGTCTCCTCTCACACAGATTTCAGTTCAGTCATCACTCTCAAGGCGCAGTTTGGCCTGGCATCCTGCAGGCCGGACCTACGTCAGGGCAAGCTTACCACATTCTCATAGCAGTGCTGAATAGTTTTTGAATTTTTTTCACATTCATTCATGATAAATACTTTTTTATTTTATTTCTTAATAATTAATTAGGTTTATTGGTAAATTTTAGGTCTATAATGATCATGTTGATCATAGGGATTTTGTACCTGTACATGATATACCTTGATTCTTATATTTTCCATTCCCTTCTCTCCCTTGAGCCCTTCTCCTCCTTATTTACAAAAGCTTTGTTTCCATTTTTTCCTTCTTTTCTCATTTTTTTCTTTTCTTCTCCTTTCCCTCTGTGTAGTTTTTATAGTGGCTCTTATCACTTGTAATTGTATGTTTGTAAAATTATATGATAACATATTTTTAACTCCCATTTACCTGTAAGTCCCAGGAAAGACTGTTTTATTAGTATTCCATCCTCTGGCTTACTGTTCATCACTGAGCCTGATACCTGACACGCGTCAGTGAATATCTGATGAGTGTGTCATGTGAGAGCATCAGCCCTATCTCACACAGCTGACAGCGTGTTGTAAGAACAGAGCTTATGGCTTCCTGGGAGTGCTCTGCTCTAGTTCCACTTGTCACCATCTCATTGGATGACCTTAGTCAGTTTACTCACCTGTGGAGTGGAGCCATTGAACTGGATAAAAGGCGCATCACTGTTTTGTGTGAATAACTTATTTCTGTGATTCTTACTCAGTGAACTATATTACAATGAGATGGACTATCAAACATCTAGTGACCGGTATTTTTAGTTAAACAAGAAGAAAGACTAGCTCAAGGCTGGAATCTTTCTTTGGATTCGGAAATAGCAATGTATCCCGTATTTTTATTACTTCACTCAGTTTTTCTCCTGGAAGGTAGAAGTGTGTTCTGGTGTCAAAGGCCTGGGCTTGGAATTGCACACGTGAAGTTTTTAAGTCTCATTTTTCGCTTTCTGGTCACCTGATCTTGATGGAATAATTCCACCCCTGTAAACTCCAGCTTCTTCATCAACAGAGACTTACTATAATTATCTTGCAGCACTCTAACATGGATGCATCAGACTTGTGTATGCACGTGTGTATGTGTGTGTGTATGTAGCCTAAAGTCACGCACAAACAGTGCCTATCCTTCAATTTTTCCTGGATCCCAGGTCTACCTGGAAGTCCTGTAAGATGGACTATGCTGCATTGTGCATAGGGTCAAGCAAGAAAGAAATGATGCAAACACACATGGTAGAGACACAGGTGGCATAAATTACCAGTATTGGAAAGGGCTGAGGACCACTGGCATCAGACTCTTCTGTTTTTAATTCCTTTGGCCTTCTCTAATG
>PVIR01015673.1:22809-37867 GCA_004026965.1 Petromus typicus
ACAGGCGTGAGCCACCACGCCCGGCACTGTGGTATGTGGTACTGGTTGCTGCTGGGTGTGGGTCTCCACACCCAGTATTGTTATGTGGTTACCGGGGAATCGAACCCGGGTCCTTGCGCTTGCGAGACAGGCGCCGGAACCACTGAGCTAACTCCCCGGCCCCCTACAAATATTTTTTTACTGGTGCATATTAGGTACATAGACTAGTGAGTTTTGTTTTGGTGTGTTTCTATATGTATATAACATGCATGGGCCATGACTTGCCCAGTGCTCCTTCTCCTTTCCTTCACTCCATTCTGATAGTCTCTCTTGTATTTTCATTTTTTGTCTATTTTCTTGTTTTAAAAAATTTCCGATTTATTCCATGAGAGAAAACATGTGATAAGTGATTTTCTGAGTCTGGCTTATTTTACATAACCTTATGGTCTCCATTTTCCTGTAAATGATATTTCATTTTAATCTTTTTAAAAATAGAGTTTATTGATACATTTTAGAAATACATTATGTTCACATTCCTCACTGAGAATTTGTACTTCTACGTGATTTATTTTGATTCTTATTTTTTCCCACTCCCCTGCCCTCTCTTCAACCCGCCACCCCCTATATATATAAGCTTTGTTTCTATTTTTTCCTTTTTACAGTCAGATTTTTTCTTTTCCTTCTTTCAAACTTGAAAATGTTTTAGGAAGAAGATTTGAAAAGTTTCTAACCATAGAGTATAAAACATGTACATTCTTTTGTTTTGTTTTGTTTTTTCAGACAGGTCTTACCTTGTAGTTCAGGCTGGTCCTGGACACAGCCTCGAATTCAGCAATCCTCCTGCCTCTGCCTCCTGAGTGCTGGGATTACAGGTGTGAGCCACCATGCCCGGCACTGTGAAATGTGGTTCTGATTGCTGGTGGGTATGAGTCTATACACTCGGCCTTGTTATATGTGCTTAACTGGGGATCAAACCTGAGCCACTTCACTTGCAAGGCAGGTGCCAGACCCATTGAGCTAAATATCCAGCCCAAACATGTAAATCCTTTAGAACTTTTTAGTTTCCATCTCAGGATCTAAGGCTCTCTATGTAAATCATTATATTACTTTAAAAATTTTTGTTTTATTATTTTTTCTATTTTTATTGAGATAACATTTGTCCATTTTTAGTACTTTGTGGTAATTTAATATATGTATCAATGAGTAATAACCAATATAAGCATTTCTATCTCTTTAGCTATTTACCGGGTTTATATCGGACTGGCCATTTTGAAGGATATCATAGGCTGTTTTAATCTTACTGCACTAAAGAAGAACCAGAAATAATTCTCCAGTCTGTGCTTGGCTGCCCTTCATGAACTTTTGTTGCAGCTTATCTCCACATCTTGGGTTCTAGTGACAACTATTCTTTTCTATTCTTCTCCAAGACTGACTTGTTAGTTGCCACAAATGAGTAGCAAAATGTAGTATTTGGGGTCCAGTGTCTTCACATAACGTCCCTTTCATGTTGCTGCAAGAGTAAGATTTTTTTACAATGACAGAATAGTGTGAGTATACCATATGATCTTTATCCATTTTCATTCATTCAAGAACATATGGGTTGATACCATATTCTAGTTACTGTGAATTGTACTGTAACAAATGTGGAAATGAAATGTCTTTTTGTAGTAATAATATATATTCATGAGTGGAATTGCTTGGTCATATGGTAGTTCTATTTTTCATTTTTTGAGGAATCTCTGTGCTCTTTTCTATAATGGCTATACTACTGATTTGCATTCTCTCAAACACTGTACAAGAGTGTCCATTTCTCTGCATTCTCTTCAGCATTTAAAAAATTTTGTATATTTTAACGATGGCTATTCTAATTGGGGTGAGATTATCTAATTGTTACTATTAGTATCATTGTGATGGTTAGTGAAAGTGATATGTTTTCATATACTTGTTGACCTGTCTTCTTTTAAGAAGTGCTTGTTTTGATTTTAAACTTACTTTTAAATTGGATTGTTTTTGTTGTTTAATTTTTTGAGTTCCTTACATATTCTAGACAGCAATCACTTGTTGAATGAATAGTTTACATATTATCTTCCATTCTGTAGGCTGTCTTTTAATTCTGTTTATCTCTTTCTTGGCTGTAAAGAAGGGTCTTAGTTGGATATATTCCCATTTATTTTTTTTACTTTTGTTGCAAGTTCTCAGGAATCCCATTTAAAAAAATCATTGCTGCACATGTCTTGAAGTCTTCCCTAAGATTTTATTCTAGTAATTTCATAGTTTTGCTCTAACATTTTTGTCTTGGAACTCTTTGAGCTGATTTTTTTGTACAGTGAGAGAAAGGAATATCGTTTCTTCTGCATTTGCATATCTAGGTTTGCCAGAACCCTTGACTGAAGATGCTGTCTCTTCTCCACTATTCTTTCTTAGCGTCTTTGAAAAAAATCATTTGACTGTATAAATGTGGGCTAATTCTAGTTTGTCTATCCTGTTCTATTGGTCCATGTGTCTGTTTTTATTCCAATGCTGTGTTAACATAATTTCTGGGGCTTGGGATTTAGCGCAGTGGATCCAGTGTCTGCTTGGCAAGTGCAAGATGCTAAGTTTGAACCTAGTAACCAGGTTCCACCAGAGGCTGGATGTGGTGGCTCATGTCTGTAACCCTAACTCTTGGGTGGCAGAGGCAGGAGGATTGCTGTGAGTCTGAGGCTGGCGTAGTCTACATAGTGAGTTCAGGGACAGCCTGAACTACAAAAGCAAGACCCTATCTCAAAAAAACCAAAAAAAAACAAACAAACAAACAAAAAAAACCAAAAAACTCCTTTTAATTACTATAGCTGTTTTAATTACTATTGATTTGTAGAAGTCAAATATTGTGATGTCAACATTTTTTGCTTAGTAACTGGCTATGCTGTTTTTCTTTTATACTTTTTTTTTTTTGAGACTGGGTCTCACTTTGTAGATCAGGCTGGCCCTGAGCTCATTGTAGCCCAGGCAAGCCTGGAATTCACAGCAATCCTCCTGCCTCTGCCTCCCAAGTTCTGGGATTACAGGCCTGAGCCACCATGCCTGGCACTGTGCTTCATACTTTCATAGGAATTTTAGAATTGCTTTTTCTATTTTTTGAAGAAAGTCATTGGTATTTTGATAGGAGTTTCATTGAATTTATAGATTACATTAGATAGTATGGCTATTTTAATAATTTTGATTCTTCCAATACATGAATATGGAATATTTTCATTTTTATGTCCTCTATAATTTCTTTCATCAATATTTTAAAATTTTCACTCTAAAGATCCTTTCACTTTCTTGGTCAAACATTTTAAGATATTTCATGTTTTTGCTCATGTGATAGATCTGCTTTATTAATATTCTTTGCAGCAAGTTTATTATTGGTATATAAAAATGCTATTTTTTGACTGCTGATTTTGTATCATGCAGCTTTGCTACATTCATACATATATGAATTCTAACAATTGCTTGGCAGAGACTTAGATTTTTCTGTGCACATCATCTCATCTGAAACATAGATACTATGACTTTGTTTCCTATTTGATTATCCTTTATTTCCCTCTCTTGCCTAATTTTTCTTGCTAAGACTCACGGTGCCACACTGAGAAGATAAAAGTGAACACCTCAGTCCCCTCAACACCCAAGACTGGGGCAGCTGCCGTCACCAACTGCACCATCACGACTGGTGACACTATGTTCATACAACTACGGCACCTTCACAGGCTGTGGCTCTCTGCACTACTGATGCTTTCAGGACCGTGTTTATGTCACTCAACAATGAAGAAACACCAGAAACTGTGCTCTGTGCCCCGTAAGTAAGCCCTGTGCACCCCCTCTATCCAGGGTCCTATGTTCCTTTGAGTAGAAAACGCCACTAAAGCTACTTCATAAGATCAGAAGAAACAAATGTCACAACGGATGTGCAGACATCACAGTAGGGACAATAGGAAGAATGCACGAAATCTGTGTGCGTTTCCTGACAACTATTCTGTTCTGCCCTTGTAGAAATTTCTAGATGTGAGGGCTAACAAGACAGGTCAGGTTATGTTCTCCCAAATTTTCACTTTAGTTTTATGAATCATAGAATTGTAAGAAGTGACTAAACATAACCTCAAAGGGATGGTTTTAATCATTGCTGTTTTCATTTAACTATAGAAACTTGCCTTTTAAAATATCAAGAAGGCTAAGGTCTAAAAGGCTACTTCTCAGTCCATTTGCTTTTAGCTCTGAAGCATTGGAAGGGGTTTCACACAATTCCAGCCAACGTGAGATGTGATCTGTCCTCTCAAAGATGTAGAACCGAATTCAAATCTTTCTTTATTTTTGAGACAGTGTCTTGCTTTGTAGCTCAGGCTGGCTCTGAACTCAGATTTGAATTCACAGCAATCCTTCTGTCTCTGCCTCCCAAGTTCTGGGATTACAGGCATGAGCCACCATGCCTGGCACTGTGGTTTGTGGTACTGATTGCTGGTGGGTGTGGGTCTCCACGCCCAGCATTGTTGTATGTGGTTTCTAGGCTCAAACTAGGGATCTTGCACTTGCAAGGCAGGTGGTGGAACCACTGAGTTAAATCTCCAGCCCTCAAATCTTTTTCATATGGTGGATGCATTAAAAGTCAGCAAGGTCTTACCCCGCCCATCCCACACTCCAAGAAGCTACAGAATGGCCGTGCTGAATCCTGCGCAGCGTGCACCAGGCCTGCCTGTGCCCTGCACGTCCAGGAGTTGCTCTCACACTTTCCCTGACAGTTTCTCACCCCACTCAGTCTTTAACCAACCTGCTCCCAGGTGAGTACTAGCTTAGCAGGCTTCCAACCCTGGTGTTGACTCAGCCCACTTGTTTAGGTCGTCAGTTTTGCTCACAAGGCCTCGTCTTGTAGAGGGTTGAACTTATCTGTAGTGTGCTGAATCTTTTCCCTTCAGAATCTCCGCTTTTTATAATTCACTCATATGCACATTCATAATTTTCTCACCATTCTGCTTTAAAAATCATCCCTTCCGGATGGTTCATATACACAAGCTGAATCTAACACCGCGTGCTGCCATGGTAACAAAGGAAATACAGGATAAATGTCCGGAAGCATGAAGCATCTGCCCGAGGGTCCCGCTCAGGAATTTAAGGTGATTTCTGCCGGCGTGGTTGGATTTCCCCCCCTAAGCACTTTCACCTGAGATGCAGATGTGGGACTGTGGAAAGCCGGACTTAATCCGGCATACTGTTTAGCCTCCAGGTAAGATGAAGAGAGGGGTGGGCAAGGAGTGGAATGAATACACGGACATAACTGACTTGGGAATTGTTAATCTGAACAGGAAGCAGGAGAGAGCGCTGGAGCCCGAGGGCAGCGCGGAGGGAGGAGGATCTGTGGGTCAGAGGTGCCTTGAAGAGCAAAGCTTTGCACCGGGCTGCAGGTGGAGAGACAGGTGGTGCGGTCCGGCTGGGGTTCCGGCTGGGGTTCCGGCTGGGGTTCCGGCTGGGATTCCGGCTGGGTCGCAGGTGACGCCCATGACTAGGTCGACCTGCCATCCGGGGAGCAGCAGGGGAGCAGCGTGGGCGGCGCGGTCCGCGGGAGACGCTGTTCTCAGACGCTGGAGTCACCCAGAGGACGCGTGCAGGTGGCACCAAGCGCAGTGAACCAGCCGCAAAGCTGCCAGTGCAGGCGCGGCGGGCGACGCCCGGGGGTCACAGGCAGCCCCAGCTCCACTAGACAAGCCAGTAAGACTTCTTAAAACCTCCAAGTTGAGATAAAAAGCAGTATACTTCGGCCAGAAGTCAGCAAAACTTAACACTGTGAGTTGAATCAAGCCCCTGGATGTTTTTATCTGACAGACAGCACATTTAAAAATAGTTCAGATTCACTGCCACGTGTGAGACGAGGTGATAGCTCGTATCAGTCCATGTTCTGGTCTCCTCTGGGAAAATGACATCTCAGCGACACTAGGCTAGGCACGCCGCCTCCTGTGTTAAGGCTGCATTTCAGTCGAGCGACTCCTGTAAAGATCGCTGACACTGTCCATTCCTAAGGAAGAAGTTGATGTACTTTTCCTGGGAATCCTCGCTTTGCTCACATTTCCCACAAGTCCCTAAATTTTAGAGTTTCTTAGCTGAAAACTGAAACAGACAAGTTTGTTTTCTCTTTATATGAAAAATATGTAGATATCTTCTTCTCAGCTGGACTTTGCTGAAACTTTATAACTTACATTACTCTAGCAGTTTGAATTATGTACATCAAATAAATAATCCTGAACTGTAAGTCATCTCAAGTTTTCTTCTGAGAAGATCACACGTCTGTCTCTGCGGATAACCAGACGGTGTGTGACCAAGCTAACAGACATGGCCAAGGTCCTGCGGCTTCATTGCATGGAGAACTTGAATCCATTCTTACCGTCCCCAAAGTTATACTTAGCATAATTGCTTTAGCTTAGGGTCTTTGAAAATATTTTATGGTAAAATATTTCAGACCCAGACATTTATAGAATTTAATGCATTAACATAAGTATTTCTCCTATCTTGTTCTACTGAATTTTAATATACAGTTAGACTTGGAAATGAAATATTACAGAAAGAATTGAGGCCTTTTCCCTCGTGTTCTCTTTCCAAATATCATCACTTTTTTTTCCTACAGGGATAATCATGATACATTTGGTATTTTTCAGGATCTCCTTTAAGAACTGCTCTAAAAGAAACAAATTTGAAAGGTAATTTTATTTACGTAGATCTTATAATTCTTGTTAACTTGTATGAACCTTTTTTACCAAAAGAATGCAAATGTAGTCTATTTGTACATCCAAATTACCTAATGCAAGAAGACAGAGTGTCCCGGATGTGCCTATCTGTGAAGCCTCACATTGAAACTAAATGATACCGAGGCCAGATCATGCATAAGAGATCCTTGGTTTCAGTAATAAGAATCACATCCTGTTCCTCCCCGGGTGAGGGTGGAGAAAGATGCTTCGGAGCAGCCCGCTCTAAGGGCAGGTGCCATAAGGCCCTGTGGTTCAAAGAATTCCGTGCATGGTTTGAAGCTCTGCTATTGCTCGATTAAAATCTGGAAAGGGTTTGAAAAGGGAGACTGAATCTCCATTCTGCTGTGGGCATTGCCAGCTGTGTAGCTTGTGCTAGTCCCAAGGCAAGTTGCATCTGGTGCTCTGTAGGGACTCTTGAAGGACACTGATTGTTAAATCCGCTTTGTCCTCAGGAGGGCGCTGTTCCACCTTTAATACTTAGTCCTAATCTTAGAGGCTGACTTCATGCCTTTGTTGCAGTACACAGCTAAATATAAAAACAGGAATGCTTAGCTAGGACTGCAAAGGCTAGCTGTTTCACAGGGGAAATAGACCTGGAAATACACACGAATAAGAAAGATGAGTAGTCTTTGAGCTCTTAAATGTAGTATTTCTTTTATCACCAAAGTTAACCCCATTTATGAATAAAGACAGTAAGAACTAGAGAATTTATACACAAATGGCAAAGAGCTAGTAAGAAATATTGGAGTTTGAGCCAGTTCTGTTGGACTTCAGAGACCAGAATGAAGTTTTTGTTTTAATCTGAAGATAGTATTTCTAGAAACATCCATGCAGAACAGTTGCATAAACAGGATTTCTAAGAGGATATGCTTTCGATCCTGCCACCGCAATGATGTGAGAGAGGTTTCCCATGGTTCACCAGGTACTTTCTGCATTCAACCTGCTAATAAGTGCAAGGTCCAGTTCCAATCAGGATGCATCGCAAACGTTACTAAGAGTCTAGATTTCAAATATGCTGCCACATTTTATTCTCAAGTTAATTAGTTTTGATACAGGGTTCTGAAAACACAGTCACTGAAGTTGAGACACATGTTTAACTTCAGACATTTCAATTTAAATGAGCAAATTATAGTAATACTTAGAGTAAACTTCAAGCCACACATGCCTCTAAGCTATCCATAAATAATAGCCACTGTTAGGTGGAGCATTGAATCATTTACAGTTATTTTAAAGTGCAGTCCACCCATACAGAAGACACAGTCACTTTTTAAGGTTTTATATCATTATTGTATTAGATAGTTTTATAAAATGGGGCAGTTCTGACCATTATATTGAATGTGGTCTTTTCCCAAAGGGCTGAAAATGATAATCCATATCACATTAAATAAATTCCCTTTCCTTCCTAGTTTGCAAAGATTTATTATAAAGAATTGCTGATTTTTTATTGACTGTGCTTTCCATATTTTTTTAGAGTTTCCTGTGTTTTTTCTCCTCTTTTTGTAGGGAACCAAGGACAACTTATTCAGACACCTTACTCAGACTTAAGACTTACTTACTGGGATTTACTTACTTGGACCTTTGTCTGCCCTGCCCTGTGGGATCAACTACTGGGATTATTTCAGACATCTGCCTCATCCTATGGGATCTTAAACTACAAGGATTACTGCACTAAGATTATTGGCCTTGGGACTTACTGGGACTCTCTGGGATTTAAGAATGTCTGCCCTGCTCTATATAACCTTCAACCACAGGGAATATTGTGGGTCCGCCCCACGTATGCATGCTAGGATTATGGGCACACACACACACACACACACACAGAGTTCAGGTTCCAGATTTATAAAGGTGCAGGGGAGCTCGGGCGATGGGCTCTTCCACTCCCACTTCTGCTGCTGCAGCCTCTGGCCTTTGACTGCTGCTTCTCAGAGTAGCAAGAGTCGAGCCCGGGCTCGGCATTTTTCCTCAGGGTTCTGACTTTGTTTGTTGGTTATTAATCTTTTAACTGTGGGACTATGGAGGGATCGGAGTTCGCCATGAGGGTCCTGGCTGAGTTCTCTTCTCCGGACTCACATATCTTTTCATAACATACTATGTTCAACTAAAATAACTGGTCTTTTAAAACTTAAAACCTCATATAGCTGGGATAGATTCAGTATAGATATAACACATTCATTTTGTCTTATATCACTGATAATACTGACTTTGGATTGCTGAATTTTATTGTGTCTTTTTTGCCTATTCAATGAATTTTAACTGTGTTTTTCTGGGGGTTGGGAGGGCTGATTCTCCTTCATTCACTCTATCTTTTTGAACTTAAAGCTTGGCTTGTATATTTTAACCTTCCTTTCTTTTTTATTTTCTAGCATTATCATTTTTCAACGTATTTCCTTCAAATATTACCCTGCTGAATCCCACCTGTTTTGATGGGATGTATTTTTACATTTAAAGCATTTTCTGCTTTGCATCATGGGGACTTTGATCCATGAGTTATATGTATAAGCTGAAATCCAACCAAAAACACTACTAAAAATGAAACCATCCCGCCTCATGCAATCTGTGACATTTTTTAGCTTCTGAAGTTTGTCTTAGCAGATGCACAAGTGTAATCCCAGCACTCTGAGAGTCTGAGACAGAACATTCCAAGTTCAAGCGAACCCAGACTAGGCAAATTAGTGGGAACCTGTCTGAAAATTTAAAACTAAAGAAAATAGTGTGGGACTGTAGCTCAGTGCAAAGGCCCTGGTTCATTCCCTGATATCACACACACACACACACACACACACACACACACACACACACACACACACACACAGGTCAGGTTCCAGATTTATTATCTATTCATTCAAAGTAACTTAGTACTTCTCCACATCAGTCTCAAAAACATTCTTTTTGGATGATGAATTATGATTATTCCTACTAATAAAACATTTCTTAGATTTATCTGCTCTGTATTTTCTTGCCATTCAATATATAGGGAAAGACCCACTTTGAGTTAAATTATTCTAATAATATTCAGTCTGCCTTCATCCATTAGAACTGTGAGCAGCTGTATTTCCTTGATTTCATACTTCTAAGCAGTGATAAAAGTAATTGGGTTTGTAAATGATGGCTAGGGAAGCGAGTCATGACAACTAGGGTGACTTGCTTGCAATAACTAATAGAACTTAGAAAAATTACGTGTTCTCTATTAATGTTCAGAAAGTATTGAAATACATAAAGGTAAATATCTAGTGTACTAGTCTCAAAAACTAAATTTTACCAAAATTGACAAAATCTGCTTAAACAAATTATCTGAAGTTGGATTGTGAAATTTCAGTTCCCTTTCTTAAAATATTTTTAATGTTCCAATTAACTGTAGTTTTATCTGAACTTGATATCAATGATATCTCATTCTGATATCAAATTAAAAATGAAACCATTACTAATGGGAATATAATGTATATAATATATTGTGTATCTATGAGAAATACCATTAATGCATATTAAGATTTGTCTAATTATGGTTGCGCAATTCGTGTTGGTCAGTGGCTTGCTTATTCATCTACTTTAACTGCTAAATAAAAATCATGTTCCCATTTACCTCTAGATGAATATGTAGGCTTTCTTCTATTAACTACTATTACAAAATATGCCTTTATAAACATCTTTGTTTATAAACATCCTTCTCTGTGTGCCCACTGAATATGTATTCCATATAACACATATGAGTTAGATTACTGAATTACAGGTTATGTTCGCTTCCAAACTGATGAACTTCCGCTGAGCTGCTCTCCCTGTGGTCCGGCCCACTTCCTCCCCCACACCGTCCAGCTCTCGGAAGCACTAGGCTTTCTTACATTTGCCTCTGTTGCTGGTGGCTTTAACTTCCATCTTCCTGGAATGCAAATTGCTGGAGGGATTAAGGTTTTCCTCCTCTGAAATTTGTCTAGCCATATATTTCGGCCGTTTAGATTGACTTTCTGTTATAATTGGAAAACTATTTATAATTGCAGTTTGTTTAGTTGGAGACTGTTCTTTAGTCAGTTACGCATCTTGTAAATGTTTGTTTGGCTAGACAGTGTATCTTTCCACACATTTATGCTGTGTTTTGTGAATCGGTGTACTCAGGTTTAACATAGTTGTGTTATTCTTCGTGTTTCCTGCATGTCTACCACTTTCATGTCTTGTTTAATGAACTTTTTCCCGCCCTGAGTTCATAAAGAGAGTTCCCAATATATTCTAGAAGGCTAATATATTCTTCCTATGTTGTCGGTTCTGGTCCAGCTGGCACTGATTTATATGTATCAGGTGAGGTAAGATTTATTTTCCTACATAATATCGATTGTCCCCGAGCCCTTTACCAGGCTTTTTCAATATCTGTCATTTGTCTTTAAACCAGGCTCTGTTTCTGTACCCCCAGTCTACCTTGCCAATCTATGTCTGTGCCATGGTTTGGACAAATCTCCCCAAAGGCTGCATGCTGGTGCCAAGGGTGGCACAGTGTAGGGGGGGGGGGCTCCTTCTGGGGCATCCTAGGTCACTGGGATTGTGGCACCCAAGGGGACTGGGGGCCCTGACGTCTTTTTTACTTTTGTCTTCTAGTTTCGCTGTCACCTGTTCCCCAGCACTGCGATCAGCACCCCCATCAGAGACAGAGGCAAGAGGACCCTCGAGACTGGGGGGGGAGGAGCCATGTAAGTTTTATTCTCCGAAGTCAGTTAACTCAGTGACAGGGGCCGAGCCTGGACTGGCCCAGTGTCCACACCCAGCCTGCTGCCTTAGCGAACACAATTTTAATAAAGTTAATGCCCTCTGCAGCACCTAGCTGCATTTTAATTTGCTGTCTAAAGCAGCCTTGCCTGCTTGTGGGCTCTGCTCCTCTAGAAAAGTCCTACCAAGTGTGTCAGATTGTCAGGGCAGCGTAGCCAGCACCACCTACGGGGTGATGCAGGAAAAAGAGGTTTATTTTGTCGGAGTTCTGGGGGCCAGAAATCCAAATTGAGGGACTGTCAGGGCTGCTGCTGTGGAGGGCTGGGGGAGGAGAGTCTGACCTGGGCTTCTCTTCCTGGCGTAGCGAAGGCTGCCGTCTCCCCGGCGAGTCTCCGCGTCTACTCTGTCCTCCGCGGTCTGCAGTCTTCCTTCCTGGGAGGGCGCCTCTCACCCCGCGTCAGGACTCACCCCGGTGACCTCATTTTCGGTGAACCACCTCTGTAAGACCGTCTGCAGACACAGCGCGAAAATCTTCACCCGGTGCGTTTTTGAGAGGGGCACAAAGTGGCTCGTGACAACAAATGACACGGAAACATTGGCTGAAATATTTTCATCTTTTGGGATTTTATAGAATGACCTAGGGAGGAGCTGATGTATCATGAATCTTCCGATTCATGAAGATTTATTTAGTTTTCTTTAGTCTTTCAGTAAGATTTTATGAATTTTTCATGAGAATCTTAAACATTTTATTAGATTTATTTGTAGGTTTCTCACATTTTCTGTGAACATTAAGTACATCATTTCTAAAAGGTGTTTTTATTATTTATGGTCTTAAATTTGCATGTGTTGTGCTGTATGCGTATATGCATATTTCTTTCCCCACTTATGCCCCTAGCTACTTACTCTGTGAAGCTATAAAATCTTCACTGTGATTTGAGTGTTGGAGATAGTGGCTCTGTTGATTTTCTCTTCTGTGGTTTAAATGGAAAGTGCTCTGTCAGTCTCTAAATCAAAAGCACAATTTTGTTGCTTCAGTGTGCCAGGTAGACTTTTCCCTCACGAGCTGCGTAGTCATATATTCTTTTCATAAATCATTTCCTTTCTCAAAAGCATCTCTGATAGAAGTCATCTCAGCTGAAGACGCAGACGCCCCACTCAGGTGGCTCCCGTCATTCCTGCCGGCTGTTATGCAAATGACTTTCCCTGGAAACCGTCCTGTTCTTCCGAGAGGCCTTTGAAGCTACTCACAAGTAATCAGAGTCAGGCTTCAGGGACTCTTCTTGTAATGAGCACTGGCCAAACAAGAGTTTAAGATGTTCTAGGCATTGTTTTAAGTATTTTTACTCGTTATCTTTTTTAATCCCCACAAATAGACCTGTGAAAGAGGAACTATTATTGTCTCCATTTCACAGATTAAGAAACTGAGACCAGAGATATCCTTCTTCAGAAAACAGGTAAAGTTATCTTAATAAGTTAATTTGTTATGAAATGCAGATATTGCCTCTTCCTGTATTTAACCCATTGTAGAAAGTGAGTGGTTTTATATTGGAGGGAACTTAACAAGACTGTGGATGTTCTTTGGATGAATAGGGTGTTCTTAGGACTTGCTTAAAAGAATGGTTTTTAAAAACATACTGTATTGCCAGGCCCTTGTCAATTTCGGCCGGGACAATTTACCCCCTCTCCCTACCCCAGTATTATCAGAGATATCCTAATTACCTGTAACACTCTGGGACTCAGAGTGAAAGCATTCATCAGCCAAACTGAGATGAGAAATCTGTCAGAAAAATAAAAATGTTCCCTAAATAACTATAAAGGCTGTCACCTGATCCTCTCCTTTGCCTCAAGATTGGACTTCCTATAAGATGGCAGAGTGTAGAAAGAGTGATTCTGTTTATGCGAAACTTCATTTCAAATAGCAGTGTATCACCTTCAGAATATGATCTTAATAATTACTTTTACTCGTGAAAGTATTTAGTTGACTAGTCCTTCTTAATTCCTAGAAAAATTTAACATTAAAGAACATTTTGGAAACTTAAATCTTCAATGTTCTTGATAGAGTTATCATTAAAATTACTTTAGTAGCACAAGATTATTTCTCAATTATTTGTCAAAATACCTAAAATTCAAAATAAATGAAAATTTGAAGCATGAAAACATTTTTCTAAATTAGCCATGAATATATTTGGTTAGCAGACCTGTTCAAAATTTCAACAGAATATGCTTAGTCTGTGAAAATCCATGAACATAAATATCAATAAATATTATACATTATCATTTCATTGACACTGAATTTTTTAATACAAAGAATGTCTTTTAAAATATTATTTTAAAATCCATGCATAAATATTATTTTTGGTTATAATGGCTTTAAGATCAACATTAATTCTACCCTTTTTACATTTAAAAATGTACATTCTGAGGAAAATAAAGTGGGTGGAAAGGGAAGCTTTGTAGGAGCAGTGTCCTTTAGTTCTTGTTTTTAGAATTCTTTAAATTATGTGTCTAAAAATAATGATCAATTCTCAAACTTTGGTAGCTAACATTTTGAGTTATTTCCTTCCATTTTTGCAAACAAGAAATATGAAACCTACTGAACTTACACCAGAATACATTATCCACTCAACCTATGTCACTTTCTCCATTGACAGCTCAAAGTTTTTCCTTTTTGGAGCTGCACAGGTGTGTACAAGAGGAATTTCCCAGAGCAATTCAGGATGTATGTGGTGTCTGCTTGGATTTTTGTTTGGTGTTGATTTTTTTTTTTTAATAGGGAAAAGGCAATTGTGGAGGATCTTTTGACCACATATACATCTCAAGCACATTGATTTTGGCAAAGATACAATGCAAGTTGGTTATTTGGAAATCCATCGTTTTGAAACTATACTTGCTCGTGTTCTCCTTGGATGTTTTTATGACTCACAAGTCTACACAGGACACATGCCTGGAGAGTGTTGGCACGCACAGTGAAGACTTAGAGATCAGGTATTGGGGTGCTCGACTCTGAGGTTTAGAGGGACGTCACTGGGTAGAGGAAAGTGATCGACAGGTGAGGGCTGACGTGGAAGCATTGACATCTGAGACTGGAGAGGTAAAGCAGAGCCTCCTGGACAGAGCCACAGAGGAAACGGGGACTCAGGAAGTGACGCTGAAGTTTTCCAACAGCAGGCCCTAACCACAGCTTGGAACTACACCTCACGATCTCCCTGATATTTAACAGGCCCTCAGTCTGTAGGTGCTGGGTGGGAGAGACCACAGGAAATGATGGCTGGGAGGCAGCCCTGCTTTGCTTAGCAAGAGATTTACGTTCTGAGAAATGTATCCTTTGGTGACTTTGTCATGAGACTGTCATAAAATGTGTCTATGTAAATGGAGACAACTGTGATGCCACTTGGTGATATAATCTTGAGGGGCCGCTGTCACTGACCTGGACATCATTATTCAGCGTGTGTGACTGTGTAAGTGTGAACTCAATTCAGAAAGAATATTTTGAGAAGTGATGAATCATTTCCTGGAAATGTATATGTTTTAGAAATAAGAAAATCAACTTCTAATCCCATAAGCAAATTCTTTTTGGTAAAGGGAACTGGACGATTGATTGGGGACCCATTCTACCTAAAAACTCAGTAGCCTTTAAAAAT
>PVIR01015674.1:0-37740 GCA_004026965.1 Petromus typicus
TGGAGTGAGAGAAGAGAAAGACAAGAAAGTTAAATAAAAAGAAGTAAAATGTGTGACATCCATGTACCCACTCCTTAAAATGTACATCAACATAATGTACTGCATACATGTATGAATAAAATATTTTAGTCTAAATAGTTACAATTAAATAAAACAATGAAAATGTCATTTTACTCTGTCAAAGTTTTTCACAAGAGAACAATAAGAAAGTATTAACGATCTCTACTGAGCAATATCCTGTCACAACCAGAAGAGCTGGCCCTGTTCTTTGGTGGCAGTTAACCCCAAGTATGTCATTTTCCAGCACAAGCTATCCATTATGTATCCCTCATGTTTGACTTCTTGAGATCAGAACCCATGGTTCTGGCAACTGGAAAGCAAAGTGAGATGTATTTGGTGTAAAGACTTGGCCACTACATGATTTCAGTCAAATGCAACCACAGTGACTCTCTTCACCTTGAAGAAGTTTATTTTAACAGCATTTTAGACAAACGGTGTTGGCATTAACAAGCTCAAGATCCAGAAACAGAGACCATGACACACAGGAAAAAGCTATTTCCAGCACACAAGCTGATATGAAACATGTACTAAGCTACACTGAGATATCTAATACTATATTTGGCTTATACCTGTCATATTTAAGCCTTACTGCTATACATTTTTAAAAGAATTCCTTATTACAAATAATACAAAACTAAAGTTTCCTAAACTCTATGTCTATGTCTGTGTTTCCACGTTCTTCTTTATGAAACTTATTAGGACTGGTTTTATTTATTTTACTTTATATTAAAATGTGAGCACATTGTTTTTAAGAACTCAGATGCCAATTTCTGATTTACAATGTGGATTTGTGAGGAAAATATCTCAAATGTTTCCTTAGATATTTCACAATATCTATCACACATTCTAGAACTCATTTGCACCTTCAGATTCTTGTACCAGAGAAATGGTATGGTATTTATACACCTGTGTCCTATTTATTTCATTTATGAGTAGGTACACAAGATACATCCATTTATGTATAAATATTCAAAAAGAAAAGGGAAAAAAGGTAGTGGTAAGTAAAAAAGGGAAATAAAAAATGTGAGGGTTAAAAAAATGAAACAAATCTTATGTATATAGGAAGTGAGTGTTGCAAGGAATGCAGGAAAAAGAGAAAAAATGATAATTAAGATGTGTCATGTACAGGTAGAGATTCTCAATCTTGAGTGTGATCATAACATATAAACAAAGTGTATCAATAAAATAATTTTTTTTAAAAAACTTTCCTCAGCTAGCATTGAGTTGCAAAATAGGAGCTAACTCTCTTATGATAAAATGAAATTATTTTCTAGAAAAATCTAGGTTCTGTGAGAATTTTGGACCAGCATTACTAATGTGTGTAACAAAATATTGACTATTCCAGGTTTCATTCAGGACAATACAGCTATGAACTGTTGGATATTAATGCAATTGAGTTGATATTTTTGAATAGTTTAAAAATACTAGATAAAACCTGCTTGAGTTATATTGTTCATGGATCTAAAGTGGGAATAAGTGAAGAGCTATTGCATACATATAGATTAATAGAATCTCATTATTTCATGTAATGTTACAGCAAACACATATATTTATTCAGAGCAGCTTGGTTAGAGTACACAAACTTGTACCAGATTAAAATGAGAAATTAGAATAACAAGCAATATTGGGTTACCAGGGAATACTAGAGAAAGAAAGGGAAGCAAAAAGGAAGCAAAATGTGATATGTATTCATTCTAATAAAAAGTTAAAAGAAAACATTCTTCCATGAGAAGAAATTATGTATTCATTGGTAGCATTTCCAGAGGCAAATATTTCCAGGTGTATATCAAGTAGTATATACAAATTAGAAGATTATTCTTTGTACCTGTAGAAATTTATTATAATGAATTAAACATAAGCATGCACAGTAAACAAAATTTTACTTAAGTTGAATTTATATTACTAATATGGGTGTTACAATACAGTGCTAATAAGTGAATTATTGAATATTATTGCAAGCTAATTACTATCATAACATTAGCTGACTCAGCTAATGTCAGTGTCTAGCTATACATTTGTATTGAGTTAGTGCATTTTAAATTGAAATACACACCCTGTTTTGCTTATCTGACCTCTCTCTCTGATTTTGTAAACTTGTCTCCTCCTACTACATATCATGAAGCAAATAGAATGTTACATCTTTCAAGATCCCTGGGGTAGAAGAGCTGTCCCTGGAATACAACATACATTGTATCCAAACAAGGCCATAGCAGTAGAATTTGCTGTGATCTTCTTCTCCCTGTCATTTTCTTGCTGACTGGAGTGAAGTTTCAGGAGTTAGAATTGTGTCAGCCATCTTAGGACCATACAAGGAAGTCTAAAGGAATCACTGAAGTATTAAATAGGCCCTGAGAAACAGTGTCTAATCAATGTCAATAAATTAGCAAATTACACCTCTTAGTTTCTTGGCATTTAAAAAAAAATGTTACCAAATAATAAACTATAGAAGAGCCTCTATTGCAAGTTTGATGCAATCAGATGATTCATTTTAATATTATAATTTTATTATTTATAATTTAATATTTAGTAATCAATATTTAATATTGAATACTAAATATTTAGCATTTAATATTTGGTATTAATATTTTAATTTTAAAATTAGTAATAACTGTTTATTTTGGTGAATTTGTATGTAAATATAACATATGTTGTTGATTTTCATTTCCTTTACCAACCTCTTCCTTAGGCTCCTTGTTCTCCAGGTCTTTTCTAAACAGAAAACTTCTGCTTTCTTATTTCCTATCATATATCTTTATTTATTTACATGTTAGCTTTCCTATGTAGAAGAAACCACATGAAATTTTTTTGTATTACCCCAGGCAGAATAGCCATCATCCAGAGCACAAAAGGAACCACACAAGGGAGGGTATGAGGAGAAAATAGCCCCGCCATTTTGTAACTGGACATATACATTGTTCAGCCACTGGATAACTCATCATATACATTCCTCAGAAAACCAAAAATACAAATTCCATTTGATCCAGGTGTAATTCTCCTGGGTATATTCACAAAAGAATTAATGACATCATGTTCTAGTGACTTGTGCATAATGTGTACTGGAGCACAACTTCAAATGCCCATCAACAGATGAACTGATGTAGAAAATGTGTGCAGTCACGTAGAAGAATAAAGTCATGTTATTTCTAGGAAAACAAATACAACTTCACACCATAATTCTGAGTGAATTAAGTTGGACACAGATAGTTTTTTGTTTCATGTAAGGAGATATGTGGTAGTTTGTGTCTAGATGTATAATTGTTGTCATAGTTATGTTTCTCGCAAACTTGTCTATTCCAGAATATGTTTAATTCATCTGTTTTCATCCAGTCAACCACGAATTAATTAAACATAACTCATTTCTAGTAAAGGGTATAAAACATAATGAGGCTTAATAATTTGATTAAAATCACCTAATTTTAAACAGGGAAATGGGATTTCAATCAAGGTTATCTGTCTTTAATATGTGTGTATGTGCATGTGTGTGTGTGTGTGTGTGTGTGTGTGTGTGTGTGTGTACTCTGTCTAGGACTACTAAACTTTATTCTGTGATAGGCCAGCCAGTGATGAAGTTGCATAATGGCTCTTCCTCAAACTTCATCTAGTCTACCTGGAAACAAAAGAAATGATACAATGTCCAGAGACTCTCATTCTAGAACCAACTGCGCTACTCACTTGCACTTGTGAAATGCAGCAGGTATGTGATATATCTATTTTTTATACCCTAAAACCACATGGTTTATGTTTATTTAGAAGGCACAGTCACTGGGAATTATCTTTTGTAGCAAGTTGTGAAAGGTGTTAATTTGTGATAACACTGTTAATTGCAACTGTGCCAAAAAATCTTTTATGCAGAAAATTTTGTTTTATTTAGAATTAAACAAGAGCCTTTATTCTTTCACTCACAATGCAAATATCTCTGAATTGTGTAAAAAAACAGTGTTTTTTAGTGTTGCATTATTTTAATTTTTAAATTTATAAAAGCATACCTGTAAGGGAATAAATTGATTTAAGAATTGATTTTCTTCTTAATAGTTTTCTAATTTTTGTTGCTATCACATGAATCTTTTTTCAGATTTATAACTCTTTGTCCCAAGAATCCAATTTTCCCCCAGGGGCATTTTCAGTGGATGTGTGTGGAACATGGTGATGACCAGAGCCTAGAGCCAGGGCCCTGGATCACACAAATATATAAGTGGTAAAATATCGTGGCCACAACAAATTCATCTTACTGTGCTTGTTCCATCAATGGTATGATCTCTAATGGCATTGGCTTATTATACGAGTTCTGTAAGATAGCACCTTACAATGTTTTATATCAGCCAGTATTATAAAACCCTGGACTCAGGAAGCTCATTACAGTCACCATCATGCCAACTCACCTATCTTTGCTCATTCATCTGTCATGAAACATATCTACAGAGCAAAAATCCTTTCACAATTGTTTACAAATCATTGTAGGAAAGAAACAAGTAGATAAGCCAAGAAATGTCCAGTCTAGCAGTCTATCGTATCCTTTTTAAAAAAATTGAATTCTTTTTTGAATTTTAAAAAATTGAAATCTTTTTTGGTGCATCACATATATACATCATACGTATCTCAAAATATGTCAGATCAGAAGATGAGTCAATCAAACTATTGAAATTTAAACTATTACATTTTATACATTTATGATTCTCATCGGGAATCTTAAGCAGTCAGGAAAAATTGAAATGTTTTGTAGTTTGATGTAAGTGTGGTTGTTTATGTTTCTTAAATGGAGAATTTCCAAAATTCCTACATTTTGACATATGTTACACTGCAGTCATGTTTTCAAAAGGACTGGTGTGAATTTTAAATTATTATCTGAAAAGAATTATCCAAATAATTTCTACTGAAGACATGTGAAGGAAAAGTGAAAAGCAAAGTAATGGAAAAAATCCAACATATGGCTCAACATTACTACTTATTTGTTCTGCACAATTAATACTACAGAGACATACTGTGTGATCTTAACAAATGCGTGAGTCAAACTACCTTAATTTAGATGACTCCATAAATTTCTATTTTAGTGACCACAAGACAGACATTTTGTGTACTTCTTTTCTTTTCTCAAAGAATAGCATAACATAAACTCCAATAGAATGTGGTCTGAAGAACAGCCAATGTATATAACATCCCATAGTGTTATCAATAAATAAATTATGTTCAATAGATAAATTATTTATCTTTAAGATCAATTTAAAGTAATATTTTATGTCATGTAGCATATGCATATACTTAATTTAACACTTTGTGGACAAGGCATGCAGATGACGCATGTCTTCCCAGAACTCTGGAAAACTGAGGCAGAAGGATCCTGAGTGTGAATCCAGACTAGGCAACAGAGCAAGTTAATTATACTTTTTGAAACACACAACAAAAACAACAAGGACAAAAATCTTTGCATTTTTTTCCAATTTGAGTAGATAGAATGCCAGTCTATTTCTCTGAAAAACTTACTGCAGTACCATTTCAGAATAACTATAGAATCTAAATGATATGCCTGCTGCTCTTGTTTATCTTATAAGAATATGGTAGTGCATTGAACCTGAGATATAGATGAATTAGAATACAATAAAGCCATGTTGATAGTTTGATAGCAGTTACACATGAGTATGAGCCAAATTACCACCAACACTTTGAAGCTTTGTTCATTATTTAGGAAAATGGTCAAAAGGTTAAGATCAAATAGAGACATTATTGTATGTGTCAACCTGGACATGTTCTTTTCTTATGAGTCCATAGACCTTATTTTACCAAGACACAGAAATGGACTGAGAAGCATTACTGTTATGGACACATAGTGCAGTCCCATCACTTTCAATGAGATAGTCTCTTAATAAAAAGTTTCAATAAGCAACTACCAATACTGTTGTATTCAAGAGGTTCAAAGACAAGGAAGAAGTAGAACTAATGTATCTCCAATTAAATATGAGAGAAGAAAAGAATGCTTAAAAATAGCCTTCAGAGATTGGGATATAGAAGTACATGAAGTTAAAGATAATGTCATATGACATTAAAAGTTTTCTCTTCTCAAAAATACGGATTATTTTTTTAATTATTTTGTATTTTAAGAAACAATTATGTAGCTCATCCTGGCCAACAACTCATTATCAGTCCAAGTTAGCCTTGAATTTTCCTGCTTTAGTCTCTCAAGTGCTAGAATTACAGGACTGCACCACCATGCTTATTAAAAAAAAAAAAAAGTTCGATTTTTTTCCTACTTCATATTTTAGCATAGCGGTTACCATCAGAAAGTAGAATATATTGTTGTGAAAATCACAAATGCATAGCTGTGAATTCAGCATCTATTTTCTTAAAGGAATTTAATTCCCATGTAGTTAAAACAGGACTAATTTGTGCTCGGTGTCAAGGTTGTTGAAGAAACGCATTTTGGCTCGGTCTCAGAGAGTGAGGCACAGAGTTACCATGCAAACTCCGGAGAAGGTTTCAAACAAATGCTTCTGCTTTATTATTATAAGCACCGGTCTTATATAGAGATAGTATAAGGGGCAAGGATAAAGGTATGCTACAGATTTGGCCATTACTGATTGGTATGTTAACATCGTATTGTACGATTGTTCTTGTGACCTGCCTCTGCGCTGGACCTGTTTGCCTGGTACTGTTTGTTTTGGTTGATGGCTGCAGAGTCACGACATTGAGCAGGGACAGGCTAGGTTTCGCCTTGCATATAAGCCTGATTTCTTCGATCGAAAGTGGGTGTTCTTGGTGTTCCATAGTGTGCTACAGAAGGAACCGGCAGCGTACTTGACTAAGCCAAGCATGGACTTCACTGGTTATGACTTCATTATGACATAAATCTTTAGCAGTCACATTCTATGGTATATTTCAGCAGAGAGTGCGAAAGAGGAACGGTGCCCATGTTGTCCCCACTTGTGCAGCAGTACTGACAAACCAGGCCATCGCGCCAGGGTGAGTCAAATGAGATGATGAACAGAAACAGATGGCAAATGGAAAAAAGAGTCACAAAAATTCTCAGGAAGATAGAAAACTAAAAATAAGAACGCTTTGTTGTAGTTCACTTTATCTGCTCTATCAATACACTGTGTGCCGAGTCTCTTGTAACAGTTAAAATACTTCCTCACACTTCTGAAGTTTGCAAACTCCTTGGCCAAGTTGATGACTGATTCACTGTCCAGTGAGGATCCCAGTCTGGACTGTAAATAACATCTTCTTCTTTCAACTCCACCTGGTAGAAAACAGAAGGTATCATTTTTTTTTAAGGGCACAAATCTTGTTCCTGAGCACTCTGTCTTCATGCTAAAAGCCTCATACTAATAACATTACATGCAGAATTAAGTATCAACAGGAGACAAAGACAGTCTATAGCAGTATTTAGTCCACTCCTCAGCTTTGGTGATAATATAAAATTAATTGTTTAAATCCTTGCTTTTTTCCAGAAAGAGAAAAAAATCACTTTTCCAGTTATTCAACATATCTACCTAAAGTATCCAATTAGGCAATCTGGATTTAAAAGAGGAAAGCATATTCCTTAACTGACCACTGGCTGATTAGATGTATAATTTATTTTGTTGTGTTATGAGTATATGACTTTTAGATACCCAGGGAGAAATATCACACAGAGTGAAGTTGCTGAACATTAGCACTGTGTCATTCTGAGTTAAGTGACATTTCTCAAAAACAGATGTCTGCATATAATGAAAACCAGATTTGTACCACCTGCTCGATTAGTCACAGCTTCCATCTTTTAACTTTTCCAAGTCTCAATGTGACTGAAACCCTTAGAAAAGGAAACTGTGGTCCTGGAAAGCCATGGAGAGTGAGGATCCAACCGCTCATTGTACGGGGGCCAGAATCACTAGTGATCATATACTGTGGCTGTGAACAGGCCACTTATGGGAGGTGGGGGCTTTTCATTACTGATGCCTGTATCTGGTGTAATTAAATTTCAAAAGAAAAGTTTTATTTGGTTCAGTCTTGACACATACTTTTTGACAGATAGACTCTGTCTCTTTTGATCCAAACTGGCTAGTAAATATCATGGCGGGATCAAATGGCAAAGGAAATCTGTCTGTAAGAAGGTCCAGGGAGCAGAACTGAGACACTTTTCATTTCATACATGCAACTCTTTTAGGGCAGGCTTGCAATTCTCTTGATAATGAAAATTTTCTACTTGTGAGATTTTTGAAATTCTGGTCCAAGTCTCCTCCATGAAACAAAACTCACACTCAAAATTAATTGCTTAATAGACACCTTTTTCTAGACTTGACTACTTGAACCGTGTTTGAGCCAGAACTGCTAGAATCCCCAATGATGTTCTTTGAAGAATTTCCTTAATTATTTTAGACATATTAAGAAGAATTCCTACAATAATCTTGATTCAGTCTTAAATTTGGGATTATTTCTTACTTTGAAAGATGGAGCAGAGTGCAAAAAACATGAGAACAGACCCAGGGATTTAGCTCAGTGATTCTGTCACCTGCCTTGCAAGTGCAAAGCCCTGGTTCAATACTCAGTAACCACATACAACAATGCCAGGCATGGAAACTCAGGTCTACCAGCAATCAGAACCACATACACAGTGCTGAGCACTCAGCTCAACACAGTGCTGAGCATTTTGGCTCACACCTGTAATCCCTGCATTTGAGATGCACAGAGGTAGGAGGATTGCTGTGAGTTCAAGTCTGAGTTTAGGGTCAGCCTGAACTGCAAGTGAGACCCTGTCTCAAAAAACAAAACAAAACAAACAAACAAAAAATCCATGAGAATAGTTTTATTTAAGAGGCTAGCAAGTTCTGGCCACTATATATTATCTCTCAGTTCCACTTTGAAATTTTCCAGTTAGTTTTCTTAATATCTTGTTTTACTTTGAGCTCTACAAAACATCATATATTGAGCATCCTCCCTAGTAGATTCTTTAAGTTTAAAAGCTCATCTTATTTTTTGTCTTCTATGCCAGTGTAAATGATGTCATATTAAATAATTTTCTGCTGTAAAACAACACTATCCTTTGGTAGTGCACTATTTGCATTGAGTTTTTATCATTCTTCTCTTCTCTAATTCTTTCCTTTGCATTTCTAAAGCTTTTTTGAGCTGGAGCAAACTTGTTGATATATGCATTAGCTATAATATGGTAAAATTACATACTTAATAGTAAAAATTGCTTAATCCATGGTTAAATTGCTTTACCACTTTAAAAGTCTTCAAATAACAATTAAGACAAGATAAAAGCATACCATTACTTGATAAATTTTGGAGAAACTATACCAGGTAGGTTTTGAAAGAATAGGTTATAGTATCAGAGAACTGTTAACTATCACAAAGTAAACACTTATACAAACAGTGTAACAATTTATACAACTCACCTTTTCAGCTGCAATCTTTGAAACTGATATCTACCGTGAAAGGCAGTGGTGTGTGCTACAAATGTGCATCTACTTGTCAGACCAAGTAAAAGTTTTGTAGATCCTTGTTCCATTAATTTTTTTGTTCATACCATAGAAAGTAGCCAACACTATTATCCATAACAGTCACACTATTCTGATTTTTGCCTTTGAGGCACTAAGGCAGTCATGGCCATCAAGTCTCTGGCAGGTAAAATTAGCTTGAGTCTTGCCTGCACTGGGATTCCATTTTCATAATTGTATGAAAGAGTTATTGGGAAATCAGGTACTGATTCAGTGGGAAACCAGACCCTCAGTCCATGGACAGTACATCTTATAAGCTTTATGAAAAAAAATCAGGCCACATAAGCTATGCAGAAATACAGGCAGTATTTATATTAAAACAGATAAATAGAATTGGTTATACTTTCAATCAAGAAGTGCTACAAAGGCGTGTGCTGAAGAGTTACTCTTTGGGTCTATAAACTGGGATGATGATGGTCATTTTTCTTCTTTCTGAGACAAAATAATCGACATCTATAAGATAAAAAAGAAAGGCTTATTTTCATTCATGGTGTGCACTGTAGAAGTTTCAGTCTGTAGTCAGCTGAATCCAAGACAGGGAGGCGTGGCAGAAGGGCAGCACAAAGGAAGAACTGCTCATGGCAGGCAGAAGGCAGAAGTGTGGTGACACAGTGAAGAACCAATTGCAGCAGCTCATGACAGGAGCCCTCCCTCTGCCCCTATTCCGCTGGGCTACATGCACATAGGTGGGCAGTACTCAAATTCAGGATGGGCCTTGCCATTGTCCACACCCAGAACCATGCATCATCTGCTCTAGATGCAGCCACTTCTGAAAAGTTTCACATATGACCACATGAGACTTTGGGAGGACCATCTAGCCACAAATAATACACATTGACATTTTATTTATTTTTTTTGAATAGTCAGTGTTTCCTTGGGAACTTTAATCATAGAGCAAACTTACAAATAAGCCCAAACCAAGAGAGTCATTGCAGAACATTTTTTCTTCTTACTATCACTGGATTGAACCTATAGCAAGGAAGAAGGTTGTCTGTCTTTTTGTGCAGGTAGATTCTCAAAGGTCCAGGTGTAAAAGAAAAAAAAAAAGAGAGAGAGAGAAGAAAAATACAATAGGTAACCTTAAAATGTTACTTCACTTTATGGGATCATTTTAAATCTGAGTCTTACTAAATGAATATACATGTGTTGTTCATTGACATCTTTGCTTCTTCACTTACCTGGAAATGTACACTATTTTGGTTGCCCACCTACAGGCGGATACCTGTCCCCTGGGCTTGATATTGTTTACTAACGTTTCTACCATAAGTATCCTTAATTTAATTAAGTCTCTAATGTAATTTCCAGACATCAGTAAAGAATAAACCTGAATAATAATACTTCAAATATTCTGAGAGGTATACTTCAGGCTGGCCCTGAGCTCATCCTCAAACTCATATCACAGCAATCCTCCTGCCTCAGCCTCTCGAGTGCTGGGATTACAGGTGTGAGCCACCATGCTTGGCACTGGGGTATGTGGTGCTGATTGTTGCTGGGCATGAATTTCCACACCCAGTATTGTATATAGTTAACCAGGGAATCAAACCCAGGTCCTTGCACTTGCAAGACAGGGGCCAGAACCACTGAGCTAAATCCCCAGCCCCTGCTCATAAAAACTTTCACCTCACACTCATAATCAGATGTGCCTTTGTAAGATCTGCAAACAAGTTTTTGTGGCAGACAAAATTTTTAATCCCACTGTCTCACTAGCTTTGTTATCCAGGGAGTCTTGGGATTTCAACTTAGTCAGTCAGCTTTTAGTCCATGCTTACTTTAAGCTCTCAAACTCCAGAGCCCTCTCTACCATACCACTGAAAACACGGCCTCTAAAATGCCATATTTTCCAGCTTGTAGAAGCTCATATTCCTTTTATGGTGATACTGTAATCTTAAAATGAACTTTGACAGTTATTTCCTTTGGTATAAAATAGTGAAGAAAGTGGAAAACTCTAACAGTGTTTCATAAATTACTTTGTGATTCATACATCATACCCTACCTTGAGATCTGCTCCATTTCAGTCTAGAGGTTGGTCTAGGAGAGAAGTATATTGTAAACATGGCATGAGAAAAAATGATCTAAGTATCTCTAGTGCAGCCAGTATTTTTTTTTTTCCTGGCAGGGGTAGCAGGGTTTATCTTCTCCCAAAAGGAGACATGTTAAAGCAAACCAACTAAATAACACCAATCATGAAGTATTTCATGATTTTCTAATGAAAAGCATCTGCTGTAATTCATAGGATCCATTTGTTAAAGAATATTTATGAACCACCTAATGGTCTGCATATTTCCTGTGTCCTTTCCCGCTGTACCTTATAGGATTTCAAGCTCTGTATACAGTTTGTCATCTGAGCTCCTCTAGTTATCTGTGTGTGAAACAGTACACAAAGCCTGTCATTTGACTTGCTGTAGCCCCTGTTTTCATTTGTATCTCCTTTATCTACACTTGTTCTATACTGTCTTGGATAATTATCATACTTATTTATTAGCTATATACAATGAAAGAACTCATTGCATTTTATTCTCAATTGTCTCACTTCAGTGGTTAGCTCAGTGCTTTCATAAATATAAATTTCTCAATAATTTTGTTTTATTTATGAACTAAAATCACAAGTCCTTTAAGAACAAGAAGGTCTATTATTTTAGTACAGTAATGATGCTTTTAATGGCCTTTTGCTACAATGATTTAGGAAATAATCAAATATTGCTGTAAGCATTATTTCCCAATTCTATATAATGTCCACAAAATAATACTGCAAATAATCAAACCTGAGCCAGTATAATACAATTTTAAATAAGTAAGCAAAGAAACAGAAATGCTTGAATATGCTCATATTTATCTGTTAGCTGTCTTTTTCTGTTCTCATATTTACAAATTTTATAATATTCTATTTAACAAACTTTGGTTTCAGTATTCTAATGAAGCTGATAACACAACTTTTAATTCCCTGGTCAGTATTACCAGAGTCTTTTGCTATATTCTGGAAATAAAACAATTGCACATTATTGCTAGAAAGGTACTAGAGGCAGTGCAGTAGTGAAATGCTTGTAGTGATCTTTTTATGCTTCAAAAGGACATAATTGTAGATTACATAGTCTATATTATTGTTATATCCAATATCTGGGAGCCTGCTAGCTGTAAAACACGACTGGTTATCTACATGCAAAGACACTCAACCTCTTCCCAGATTGTTTATCACCTATTATTGGAGTTCATAGTCTCTTTTTTTCCCAGGTACCGAGGATCTCTATTCATTAACTATATTTAACTGACTTGTCTAAATTTCTTATATTTAGTATAGTTCCTAATACAGTAATTAACTATTTTTTATTTTTATTTTTCCAAAATGCCTTCTCTTCCTTCTTTCTTAAGCTAGTGTTATGTGAATCAGGAGGGTAAACACGTAAACTTTCATTTATTTTTGTATTTAAGTGGTGACATGACAGTCTGGATAGCACTCTGATTTCCTTTGAAAAAGGAAATATGTGAATTTTGAGCCAGTTCCTTGTGAACCACACATTTAGGGCAAATAACCTCTCTGTGGGCGATTTTAAATACTGAGTGAAAAGCAGCAATATTCTTACCTGGTCTTAATCTGAAAACTAATGACATTTAGACTCACATTTTTAAAACCCCAGAGATTGCACATTGTTACATCTTTCTCATGTCTGTATCTTCCATGCAGGACACATTGCTGCCCACATTGATTTCTCCAAATAGAAGATATTTGAAAATTTATCAGTATGAATATGATTAAGCTGACTGCTCATTGATTCTCTTGACAATCCCGTGCTGCACTTAAAATGACCTCTTTTAAAATAATTGGGAAGGAAATAACCCTCTCTTTGTCATTATATGAAAAAAATATAGAATTTCTATCATCTTCAGATAGTATCTGAATCCAAAGGTTACTTATACTATTTGATGGTAGAGTTTGTAGTTTGGGTGGATTACATTAGGTTATATGGACCTCCCCTAAAACAGATTTTTAACTATAAACTTTATTGTTGATTAATGATCTCAAGAGTGGCCTACAAAATACTTTTGCCAAAAACCAAAACTCTAAACATGAGCTAAAAAAAAAAAAAAAAAAAAAAAAAACTAGGATTGGAGGTTCCATTTGACACAGCCATCACTCTGCTAGGTATATACACAAAAGAATTAAAAGACTCCTATCACAGTGACTTATGTGCACTCACGTTTAGAGCAGCTCAGTTTGTGATTGCTACATCTTGGAAACAACCCAAAAGTCCATCAACTAGAGACTGGATAAGAAAGCTGTGGTTCTTCTATAGAATGGAGTATTACTCTGCTATAAAAATGATAAGTTTGAATCATTTATACTTAAATGAACATACCTTGAGGATATCCTCATTAGTCAAATAAATAGGTCTCAGATATATAAATATAACATCTTTTCTCTGGCATGAGAAAATAAAGATATAAATGAGTTCTAGAAATGTATGTTATATATTGTGAAATAGAAAATACTCAAAGCGAAATAGGGTGAAAGGGGGGAAATAATGAGACTGTAACAAAAAATAAAGGAAACAAAATTTATGTATATAGGGGGTGGGGTGGTAGGGTGGGTAGGGTTACGGGAAAAAATGAGAATTAAGTTGTGTCATATACTAGTATGAATTCTCATTGTGGAGTGCAATCATGATATGTATATGTAATGTACCAATAAAGATGTCAATAAAAAAAGTGTAGAAACAAAATAATAAGAGAAAAAACTGAAGACAGATAAATGTGAATCCATAACATTAGGAGATTCTGTGCAGCCAAAATCCAAAACATCAAAATAACAGCCTGAATGATGAGTGAGAGAAAAAATCTGCAGACCATTTAAGGGATTAATATCAAAATTGAAATTACAGCACAATAGGAAAAAAAGGAAGAAAGAAAAAACCCTCTGATAATTACTCCATTAAGTGTTAGATAATGGGATTACACTGAGATACCTCTAGGTAAGACAGACAGACAACTATGACTCAGGGAAACAGTGACCAGCAGCACTGATCATCAAACTTTGGCAAATCTGCATGACAAAGAGATGGAACCTCACACTTGTTAATGGTTTTATATATATATTATTAGTGTCAATGAGCATGTAGACAAATTTGCTCTTTTATACACTATTGCTGGAAAAATATAAAAATATAGTCATTATGAAAAAGGCTATTCTGTCTCCTAAAACATTAAAATGTAACTATGTTATAATCTATCAATCTCAACTGGAACCATAAAATAATTGGTTTCAGAAGCCGAAAAACAAATCTTACATTTTGATATTCACTGCAGCATTGTTGACAATATAGGAAATATTAGCCTTAAAAAATGAAATATTAAAGAATAAAGTCTTGTGGAAATAAATACCACTGAGTATGATTCAGTCTTAAAACAAAACTAAAATTTTACTGTTTACAACAAAGTGCACAAACCTACAAGACATTATATTAAGTGAAACAAGACAGTCACCAATACATTATTCTGTCTAAACTAAGTAACTGACACAGTCAAATTCATGAAAGAAGAAAAATGAAGTAGTTGCCAGAGCAATGTTTCCTTATGAGTACACTTTTGGTTATACAAGATCAATTCTTTCTGGAGATATGCTATATAACTCAGCACTTGAACCGAAGAGTATACAATTAGGTACTTCAAAACTTACTGATAGTCAATTTTGTGTGTTCCTATCATTTAAAAAATAGAATAGAAGATAAATTTTGGAGATGATGGATATGCTCATACCTAAAATCTGATACTAAACAATCTAATGATGATACCACCAGCACAGGTATGTATCCCATCACACCCCAAATTTTCTATACTAAATCAGTATAATTGATATTTTATTTCTATTTTGTATGTCAATTAGAATTCAGTAAAATTTTAAAAATTAAAATTTCTTTAAATACCATTAAAAGACAACCAAACACAATATACATTGAATGCAAAATAGAAAAGTGTCGATATGAAATGTTATTTAAGAGACCAAAATGTGAAGCTCCTTTATTCTATGTTTAACAGGAGTGACAGATGAAAATCTGGGAAAGAAAATAAAAGCATAATTATTTTAATAGAAGATTTGAAATAATAGAAACTTATTAACAGTTTTACAACATAGCTTGCTTTTTACATATTTTCTCTGGAAAATACTTGTTAAAGTTGTTATTAATCATTAATAAATAAATGGCCTCCAGCATAAAAACAAGTGCATGATCAAGACATACTGTATGTGTGCACCATTCCTCAAAACAGAGCTATTGTCCTTCAAATATACATCAGTAAGAAGAATATACTCCAAAATATGCATAATTTATAGAAATATGATAAAACAACAAATTAGCATATGTGTAAGTTCACATAAGAAGTTGAACTTTAAAGAGCAATAAAAATTAAACAATAATTATAGCTATCTACAAGATAAGCTCTGTTAAGATGTGCAGAAAAGAGAAAAACTACATTATGAAACACTAGAGTATAAGGTCCAAAATATACAAAAAGAATTAGTTATGTAATGTAAGAAGTGAAAGTGTAATGAAAAATATTTGTAATAGGAAATGAAATTAATTTATTTTATAGTTATTAAGTATGAAACAATTGAACATATGTGTTGTCATTGTCAAGAGTGCTGAGGAAACTTCAGCTCAAGGCTGAGAGAATGCAGTGGCATCATCACCATGCAGACTCTGGAGAGTTTCAAGCAACATTCTGATTTATTATTGCCAGCACTGGCTTTGTATAAGGATGATACAGGGGGCAGGAATAGAGGCATGTTACAGAGTTAACTGTTACTGATTGGTGTGTTACTATTGTATCCCACAATTGGTCTTGTGATCTGCCTCTGCGCAGAACCTGTTTGGTTGGTACTGCTCATTTTGGCCGAGGGCCATAGAGTCATGGCATTGAGCAGGGATATGATTGCTTTCACTTAGCATAAAAGCCTGGTTTCTACACACGGAGGTTGGTGTTCTCACACCTCTTCGTGTTTCATAGTGTGCTGATGTACATATGGCATACTTAAGCCAAGCATGGACCTTTCCTTCACATATGTTATGTTATTTTTCTAATCAAATTAACATATTCATACAATCTATTTCCTTTTTATAAACAAAGACCTAACTATAATGTAAGAGAGAAATTAATCAATGTAATGTTTATAAAGATAGAATTTTATGTAAAATGCTTATGAGAAATGTATAACAAAAACTAATAACATTATTTCTATTTTATAATATTCCTAATGCATAGGATAAAAGAGCAAGGAAATTGGAAATCTTAATTAAGAAATAACTACTACTAGTTTTAAATAACTGACTTGAAACTTGTCTAATTGTACTTTATTCAATTTCTAAATTAGATATTTATACTATATGATCTCGATGTCCCATTCCATTTTAAACTATATAATTTAACTCATATATAGTATTTATGTTGTATATTAAAATAAAAAATATTAATAGACAATCAGCTTATCCCCAAACCCTGTTGTGTATTTTCTTCATCACTTATGAAAAGAAAGCATTAAATTAATCACTAATTAGAACTAAATTTAATTGGCTTTTTAAAAAAAATCTCCAATTTTTTATTTTCTAATTCTCTGAATGAGATAACAATTAATAATGAAAACATGGATAATATAAGGGAAAAGGGCCAAAAATAAGCTACAAAGTTCATTTGTTTTCTTCATGTAGGCAATATAATGGAAGGACAGATAAGGATCTATTTATCTATTCATTAAACAATAAGTGAATCTAATTGAGTTCCTTTCACCACTGTACCCACCGGATGCTAAAATATTGCTCTATTTACAGGTGTAAAATTAATATGTAGAAAGATTGTAAAAATTCCAGTGTTCTTCTCATTCCTCTTAGTACTTTGGAAAACTGGTCACTAGTTATTAAAAGAGATTCCCCAAAGGGACTTTCCTCAACACAGATTGCTTAAAGACTTTGTTAGTGTATATAATACATAGCCAGATATTAAAATAAACAAATAGATTTGTGAATTATTGTTACATATTTATAGTGTGATTGAAACAGCATTTTGTATAAATCTGCAGCCCTCTCAAATATTTTTCTCAACATTTCAAAGTAATTATTTTGTGTTGCAAATACTCTATTAATTGTGTAAGTATTCTAATTATCAAATTATTAATACGATCTTTGACTTGTTACACTGATGTTCTCTAGTACTAGATCTCAGCGATGTGAAGTTTCTTCAATCATGTCGCCAGTGGTACAGTGTGCGCTCAGATGCCTTCCGGGTACTGTGGGGTCAGGGACACTGTGACCTGACAGCAGCAGCTCATTTCCGCTCTCGGACTCAGCCTCACTTCCAGCTGGCTGTTTCCGCACAGTCAAGTCTGCTCCTAGCTAAAAGCCGCCACTAAGGACACTTCCCGTGTGCTGTTAAACGTGAGCGCCTTCCCCTTCCCCAAAGCTTCCGTGGAAATAGCTGAGGTCTCATTCAGACTGCACAGTAGAGCGACTTGCCGTGCTTAGCCTTAGTTTTCTCCTCCTTGGCTTGAGTTTCTCTAAAAAAATTACTTTCACAGCATCCTCAGAATTGAGTCTGTTTCCCAGAGAATTTAACTGATGCCAAGATCCATCATGGAGAATGACACAGAAATGTTATTGGACCTAATAACCAGCAGGATGGTGTCTGAGGACCTCTTATGTGTAAGAAAATTAATACTCAAAACAGTCTGTGGGCATTTTTCATGACAAATGTATTGAAGTAGAATTCCTTACCATTTTAATTATTTATGATAATTCCTTGAACTGTAATAATACAATGTGGGCTCAACCATTTTTAAAGAAGACAAAGTTATAAATGCAGAAAATAATTTTATAATAGCACATAAGAGTAAGTCCATTAGCTAAATTATATTTTTCATGTTTCATAGCTCTGTTCAATATCTTTTTTCTGGACAAGAACAGTAAAGCAAGAGTTATTACTGATTTAAGGTAAAATGAAATGTCCGTTGATTAGGAAAACAAAAAAAAATTATGAAATTCAGTACAGACTTGCTGATCTTTGCTAGAACTTTATGGCTCCTTACACCCAAGATTTGAAGAACCTGTCAACTATACTGGTATAGATTCACCTTTCTCTTCCTTTTCTGCTTGTTTGGCTTGCCTGATTCTCCTTTCTTACCCGTGCAGGGATAGCCATTTTCTTATGTCAAAGAACTATACACATCCCGAAGTGTCATCATAAATTTTATTCTTGTATTTGAAGTAATGTATTTCCAATGTAGATTTCTGTAATCCTGGAAGTTAAGTACAATATATGTTTTATAACACAATCTGCATGCACTGCCTTTATCAGTGAGTTTTATGAAATAGCTTTTCTTTCTTGACTTGGAGTTACTGTTTTCAGTGAAAGGACACATATTTCTATAACAGCTTCTTTCTTTCTGAGAAAGATAACAATAAATCGATTCAAATTAGTAACAAAATTCACTTTGCATTATAGATCCAATGTGTGAAAAATAATCACTTAAATTTCTACAACCTGATTTGTTTGGATAAGATGACTCCTTATTAAAGACTTACTCATGTATTTCACATTATGAAAGAACCAGAGACATGTTTGTGGGTGGCAAACTCTGTATCTTATAAGGGAAGGGAAAATATAGAACCTACAGCATGATTTTCATGGATGTATTTATTTATCCATATTTTAAAAATATCCTATATTTCATTTTTACTAAAATACTCAGCTTTCTTTGGAAGCATAATGCTAACTTTAAAACTCTAATAATTTTGAATACACAGTAATCTGAATATCTGTATGTGCACAGACATTTGTATTATGTATAATCTTCAATAAATATTTTTATTTACTGCATATTTTTAACATAAACAGTAATTTTTATTTTCGTATAGTTTGAATCTTTCTTAATGTTTTCTTTATTCACTTTTATCATTGTTTCTCCTGCCCTCTGTATTAATCTTATGTTACTGAATTACATTATTCTCATGCTTATCTGATTATCGAATCATCATAGTCTTACATGTCTTACAAAATAGGTTCTATTGCCTTCAAAATATTAGAGAATGACAGGGGAAAATATAAAATTAGAAACTCGGTTCCACAAAGACATTCCTAATCCTTGGAGTTTAAAAAAAATGTGAGAAAAATATGGTATAATTATTTTTTAACTTAAAATGAAATGTGACCTTTCAAACTTTACTATCAATATTCCTTTCACTTTCTCTACAGTTAAGATTTAAGTTCTACAGCCATAGATTTTTTTTATGAAAAATCGTGACACATATAGATGTTGATAAATTATTCTTTTAATAGAACCATCCTTTTCTTTACCTGTGATTTCTGTACAGTTTCTTTCTGATGAACATTTAGATGAAGGAGAAATTCCCTTTGTTTAAAATAAACTGAGTAGGGCATTAAAAGTAAAGGTTCTGATGCATCTGCTCCCTGACTCTGGAACTCTTTATGAGCATGAGTATCCACCTCTGTTTGGCTTTTTGAAAGCCAATACTGAAGATCTCTGGTTCTTATTAATTGGGGTAGTGAAAGCAAAACAATAGTGATTACATTAGAGTTAAAGGAGGAATAAAACAAGTCATAATTGTCCTGTACTCACGTAAGGTTTGTGCAAGTGCCTGAAATATTTCACATAGGACAGTGGGAAATACATACATACACAAGGATAGGGGAAAGGACATTGGTCACAGGCTTGAGTGACCTTTATCTGAGGTTGTTATGAGAATTAAGGTATTAATTAACCAATAATTAATAATATCAATACATAATATTAAGGATTCTAATTAATAGCAACTCTAATTGGAGAAATATCAATGATTATCTCATTACTTTGCAGTATTTCAAAAATATATGGAAATTAAAACTCAATCACCATAAGACTTAAAGTGATAAGTATGAAACCTTGCTCTATACTTTGAAAAATGTATTATTTTTGGCCTGTAAATAATTGATATCCAGAATATATATTTTTAATAGTGTGAAAGAGAACTACAACACAATGCTTAAGATTGCAAATCTATTTCAAATTCTAGGTCTATTTTTATAAGTAGTTGACTATAGTTAGCAAAAAAAATAACTTTTAATGTTTTGGGAACATTTTTAAAGTTGGGACAAACACTGTGTAACTATACAGAGCTGTTGTGTCCATTTACCTGAATTCCTTTGAAGAATATTAGAAGCTGGTGCTAGAAAACATGACATTTATTAAATATCAATCATGAGTAAAAAATTTGGTAATTGTTAAAATCTGCAGCACAACAAAAAATATGTTTAGTAGTAGTAGGAAGCAAGGTATCTTTTCTTCCATTGCTCAAAGATTATAAAAGCATTTTACAGATTATATAGAACACCAGTGAACTCATGGAGTGCACCACAGGAAAGAAAGTATAAAATGTAAAAGGCAATGTTAGACCACCCTCACCAAAACAAACAAACAAACCATTACAGAGAATAAAGAGCAAAATTTATAATAGTGAACATAGAACATTTAGATGAAATGACTCCTGTTTTGTCTGTTGGAGGGTGTTTGTGGGTATGGGTTTGTATATCCGAAGAGGCTGAACTTAGACCTAGACAGCACTTTTTGAATTTGGCTGCTTGAGTTTAGAAACACAATCTTGATTTTTTTTTTTTAGCATTTTAATTTAGTATTGTAAATGAAATTCTGGTAAACAATAAATCATCAGGCCAAAGATCAGGATAGAGCGAAAAATAAATGCAGCCACCAGTTATCAAAACTGGTTAGCTGTGTCTCTTGAATTCTACTTGAGAGCTTAGAAATTCCTCCAATTTAAAACTAGCAATTAGTTTTTAGAAAGTCAAAGAAAATCTGCTTCTGAGGGGTTAAATTATTCTTTCAGGATGCTCAGTCCTTTTTCTCTTAGTGTAAGTAACACTCCAGACCAAGAGCTCCTGCTTGTGGAGTTGGAACTTCATGAAAACCTGGAGACTCCGCGTGTAGCACCTGCCCAGGACCTGCTTTCAGTCTCACGGCGACGGAGAGCATCAGAGGGCGATGCAGAAGACATCGCTATTTCTGATCTCTCTTCTCAAAAAGTTGCTAGTGGAGGCCTGGCTGCCATGAACTGATTTAATCTGACTTACTTCTCAAAGGCCACACATTTAAACACTTTTAATACATGAATAAGGAGATCTCATTTCCAAACCATAAGTATTTGGGGGTCACATTCACCAAAGTACAGGTGACTTAGGTTATTTTTTGCCTTGTAATGTGGGCTGCATTTTTATCCTTACCTCTTGCTTTTTGTATGTCGTCTGTGGGACTCAGATAGAATAAAGTTTCTACATGCTCTGCTCAGATAAATATTGTAAAAGAAATCATCATTGATCAAAAGGAAACATATTTTGGAATTTAGTGAGAATAAACACAGCACCCTGAATTTGACCAGACAGCTAAAAACATAAAAATAATAATCGCGTGAGGAATTTCAAGATAAGTGACTTCTAATCACTCTTTCATTTTCAAGTCTTTTAAACTGAACATGAGAATCCACTGCTCTTTCCAGTTTAGCTTGTCACTCCAATACGCAAGTCATTTGTAAATAGCACACATGTATGCAGCAGTGGATCACTGTTTTAACCCAGATCAGATGAAACTCTTATATTTTCCTGAAACTGGAGATCTGATAACTGGCAAAAGTGGAGAAACATATCTTTGCAACTGACAATACTCAAAAAACATGAATTAACATTGTTTGTTTTAACAAATAGAAGCTAACTTTTCTATTTTTCCTTTAGACTGAATTGAGTATAGATAAGAGAATAGATACACAGTTGGAATTGATGACCTGCCGTCTTTATGTGAGTTCTACTCATCCACTGAATTGATACATTCTTTATTTCAGTTTTTAAGGTTCCACTTACTTCTGTGTCCCTGACCTCAGAATATTATCTTCATTTTTTTCCTTCTTGACTATCCATGAGGAGTAGAAAATCATCTTTTAATCTGTCACCAATTTATCATCTCCTTTCAAATGTATTCATCTACTAGAATTTATTAATCTACTAGAATTTCTAATTTTAGTTGAATTTAAACAAGAGCTTTTATCCCTTCATCACTATTTTCTAGTCAGCTATGAAGTTGTGTCAACTTCATTTCCCTTCTAACATTATAGTGTATGTCTCTCCCTCTCTCCCAGAATTGTTGCTCTGATGCACACCACCTTAATTATTGTAAACACCACATCATCTATCTTTTGTTCAACTTTCATGTATTTGCTACATTATAATATTCTATTTTTTAAAAAAAATCCAGATATAAAAACCTGCAACTTCTATTCCCAGTTTCAGTTCAGAAATTACTTTCCAACAGATTAGAATTTGAGAACTCATTCTTGTTCAGAATGTAACACGTCTGTTTTGTCAGTCTGAACCTGCATTCCTCATTTCTCTCCTGTTTCGTGAGGTTCCTTCTGATGTCCAAAGTGAGAGACCAAAAACATCACTATGTACACCATTAGGTTAATAGCTTCCAGTAGACTCTTATCAGGTAGGAAATTCTAATACCTTTTTTAGTGAACAAATAATGAACTCAGTATATTTTTTCACAATTAAATAGTTGACAAATGAATTATTGTTAACTAATTTTCCTGAGGTTTATACTCCTAGGGAGAGGTTGAGGCTACTTAAAATTCAATTTTGCATTGTTAAGTTTCTAAAATCTATAAGGAACATCAGCGCAAATGAAGCCCACTCTTCCAAATGATTTGTAAATAATAAAAGGAAGCAAATGCAACAGTCATAAATTTAAAGATAGTTGCCTTTTTTTTCTGTTTTTAAGTATGTGTGGTGCATTAAAATGTTGACTCTGATTCCTAAAAACATTTTTTGCATATATACCCCTGGTATAATTTCATTGTGAATGAAGTCACTTGAGTTTAACTGGGTCACACAACTTACTAAAACAATGCTATCTGAAATCCATGGAATTCGAAGTGTATAATTTACAAGCCAAGACCAGAAATGACTTGTATATCCAAAGTGTATAGCTGCTACTTCATATAACCATTTTAAAAAGTCATAGACCCTGTGCAAGGCACATTCTGGCCCACAGAGTCCCCAGGGATGATCTGCCCAACCTAAAGTGACCAGTAATTAATCAAACTCCTTAATTATAATTAGTATTGTTTCAAACCACAATATGGAATGGGTGCTTTTTTTTGATAATTAAGGGCATTAATTTCATGTAAAAATACAAGCAATTATGAAGCATTCATTGTTAATCCTGAGGCTGATCACGTTATCAGTAAATGTATTTTAAATTTAGTTTCATGTTAAGTTCCCCAAAGATGATATGTAAATCTGTGTTGTGAAAGTTAAAATGATAAGACTTTTAGTATTTATAAGTAAAGGAGCTATATGTGAATGAAAAATGCTCTTAAATCATTAAGTATTAAGGATAGAAAGGTTAAAATTATTTAAAATGATGGAGAGACTTTATGTTTATTTCTACAGAATTACAGATAAGATTTCAATGTGACCTTTGAAGTGTGCAAGTACTTCTCAATCCTCCCTGGAAAAATAGTGCCACTGACAATTAATTATATAGTGAGATAGTTAATTACATGATTTATAAAGATTACTCAAATTTTTTCTTTGTACTTTAATTAAACAAAGTAATCTTCAGTAAATAGAATCAATTATTATTAAATTGTACATTACCTAAGATTTTGAATGGGAAATGTCTTGTAATTAATGTTTTATGACTTTTACATTTCTTTCATGTGAAAGGAAAACTGCTAGTTTTTCTTGTGCCCAGATATTCCATGTCTGACTTCTCCCATTAGTGTAGGCAACATACAAATAACATCAAGGTTTTAGGATACGGACAACACATAATCTCACCTTTGTTTTTGTTTAAGACCTATGCTGTATTTTTGGCTTTGAGGTATGATTATTATAGCTCTAACAGCTAACACTTGTGTACTGTAAATAAGGATTCTGAAATTATCAAGATGTCAGTGCTTTACTATATGTTGTTGTAAAAATAGATATTTTTATGCTTGTCTATAATATAACTGGATTCAAGTCTGGCTCATATAGCTTTAATGGATTTTTGGCTCTACCATTTCAACAAAGTTTTCTTCTTTTTATTAACAGTTTTAAATTAAACTGACAAATATCTAAGAATTATAAGCCATGATTTATAATTTCTAGTAAACCAAACATTGTGCTCAGCTAATTATGAAATGTATACTCTACTAGTAAGGAGACATCATCTTTTATTAGACAACATTTATCAATTGAGCATGATCTGTACAAAGGAAGTTATGGAGAGAGATTAAAGTTTAAAATTTTGCAAAATAAACCTCTTGACAATTCAAATGTGTTGTTCTTTATAGTAGAGTCGTATTCAGTTACATATGGTTACCACATTTTCTTTATCCTATCATCTATTGATGAGTGTAAAGACTTCTTCTAGGGTTTAGCTAATGCAAACTGTGCTGCTATAAACAGTGGTTTGTTTTTCCTTCCATATTATTATTCTACAAGCACTTTGTGGAGATATGTAGCAGGAGAATGCCTTGGTCTTGATGTGAGTGGATTGATGATATTTGAATATAATTTCAATTGCATTTTATTGTTGTCATTTGAGATTAAACTCAGTGTCTTTGTACTATGATAGATTTGGGGACCTTTACTTTGCATTTTGTCACACAGGATTGCTATGTTTGCAGAGTGTGTTTGCATCTGAAGCTCTTCTGCCTTGGCATCACAGAGTGCTAAGATTACAAGTCTGAGCCACCATCCTCAGTTTCAATGAAATATTAGGAAAGGAGTTTTCTCAAATAAGGTGTTCAAATACCCATATGTCCAAGAATAGTGCATATTTTCAAATTATAGTATGTGTTGCTGCTTAACTATACAATTAACATAAGCCTATAAAAAGAATTTGATTCATCACTATAGTCTGTAGAAAAATTAGTACAATTTCAAAATTGAAAGATGAGATATTTGTATGTTTGGCTATTTACTTACTATAATTTTAAAAGTCATTTTTATGATAAAGTATATGTGTGTAGATACACAAAATTATCACACCTCATATTTATCTGTGTGCATTCTTTCAAAAAATATGTAGGACATCATAAAAATATTTTAGTAACATAATTAAAAGTGTATGCAAATGACCTACAAGTTTGGACAGGTTATGTATTTCGAATGACACATAACAAAAATGAGCAGAGAAGAATTGTGCAGAATATTTGTTGTATGTTTTAATTTTCTTGAGAAAATTATCATATTTTAATTCTGGATGCCTGCAAACATCCTCCCAGAACACTGATTGCTTGGTTTACTCTGTCTTGTTCTAAGAATATCTCCAAAAGGATGTTTTTTTAAAAATTGACATAAGAATACTTTGATTTTCTTTATTTTTTTTTTGTTTTTTGTTTTCAAATGTACTACAAATATAGAAAAATGTAGTTAGGCATGCAATGAGATACTTATTTTAGATAATATGACTGAAGTTATTTCTTATTATAAGCTTTCACAATGATTTCTTTAGTCATCAGGATTTTGGATCCTTACCCTAGGGAATGTGGCAAAATTTTTATAAAGGTCTATAGATGTCACCTAAGGCTCCCAAATACATGGTGAAACTAACCATGTCTGTAAAATATTCATTATGTATAGTTTTGATGAATGATTGAAATCCAATATCTTACTAAGACATATTCATAAATATTTTAATAACTTGACAGTGCCATAATATATATACATATTTGACCTAAATTTTTGTAGTATAACTTTCTAGTTTATGAAAATTATAGGAATCTTATTTCATGAAAGTGGCCAGGTTGTTGAATTTTTATGCAAGAATTTATTATTTCTATAGTGGAAACATTGATATTTCTTTAATTCATATGAACTTATGCAATTTATTAAGGGTATGTATTGTTTCAATATTTTATTCTATGGTTGTAGAATGTATTATTCAATGTTTCATTCAAACGTTTTGATAACTAGTGAGAGCTATTTAGTTATATATGACTTATTTAAAGACCATATTACATTTTGTATATTGTGAGGTTAGAATGCATGATTGAAGACATATTTATTATCTTATAGTTTTTTTTTTTTTTTTAAGGATGACTGTCTTCTGTAGACATGGCCTTAACTTACCTGGCATTTTATTAGGAACAAATTAACATCCATCATTTAAATGTTTGTAATTATCTATTATCTGTCTCTGAAATTTAACATTTGTTAAACTGCTCCTATTAAACGACTCTATGAAAAAAGGCAAGCAATAAATGCAGCCCTGAAAATAGCAGGTTTATAAATGCATAGTGACAGGGTTTATTAATCACTGCAATGAAATTAACAGTGCATAGTTAAGATGAAACCATTCACTCATGAACTGGAGGAATATCACAGAGACCTTTAAATGTATTAATATGATCCAATATACCTGCAGTTTTAAACTTTAAAAATAATTACAAGTTAATAAATTATACTCAGTCAAAAATATATATGAAAAATGGATTGATTGATTTTTCTAACTAATTTCCATAATGCCTTTGAAGAACCTCAGAATGAACCACTAAAAAGCACTATCAGCAAAAAAATGAAAGTAAAATGATAGAATATACATGCAAATTGCAATGATGATTAAGAATGATTAAAGATGGTTATTCTCTAAATGCCTCAAAAATAACTTATCTAAGGGGAATGCTTAGCTGCAGACAAAAATCAGAAGTATAAATATCACTTAAAGATATCTCAAGTATAATTTTCAAGAACTTGCTAACAGAAATTTGTTGTGATTTATTTTCAGTTACCATTTCAGAGATAATGAAAAAGAAAGCTGTTTTCAATGTAGTTTTATTTGTCCAAGCATTCATGAAAGTTTATCTCAATAGTTTATAAATAATATCATTGCACCAAAGATTAATCCCAGAAGAGCTGCTTTACCAGTCCTTTTTAAAAATGCTTTTCCCCCTCCTCCTCTTTCTTTTTTTTTAAATTTTAAGTCAAGGTTTTGCAGAGATGGCCAGTCAGGATTTGAACTAGTGATATCCAGACCAGATCTCCTCTGTGCTTGAACAGTTATTCACCATTACATCCAGCTGGGGTTTCTGTGTTTTAAGATTTACATTGCTAACGTTTTAAATTAACATAAGTTTATGGACTCCTAAATAAACTCTTAAATATATCACTAATGTTTATATCTAAATGTTATTTTACTTTTCAAATATTAGAACCTGTTCTCAGCATTTTGTATGAATTTTTATAAATTAGATGTCATTTAGATTTGAATTAATTCTATTTTAGGGATTATTTCTTTCCAAATCACTGAAATGAAATCATTCTCATAGACGTTTTGTTTCTTAATGTGACTCAAGCATGCTGTTTTGCCTCCCTTATTTATTTCCTAAATTTTGCAATGAAAAGCAAATGTCATAAAAATAGAAAATGAAATTATAATTGTTTTGGATGGATTTCCTTTCTACAATTCTGTATTTGAAAGTCAATATTCATATTTTTCTGAAGAATGATAAGTTAATTCAATTTTACTTTGAAATAATTTCACCTAACTGTAGGTTTTGAAAATAGTAATACAGATTGATCTCACATGCCAAGATTACACTTTCCTTTAATGTTGGTGTCAACATAAGCATGATGCATTCTAAAAACTAAATTCTTAACCCTGTTACAGTAGTATTACCAACAATGCAATCACATTGAGATTTCAAATTTACTTATTAAGTCTTATTCATTTAATATATTTACTAGCTCAAGATGCAAATTCAAACCTTGAAACATTTATGCAAAACAGCACTTTGGAGGCTGATGTAGGAGGACTGACTGCAGGTTTGAGTACCAACTCAAAACATTTGAAAGAACGTATTTAAAAAATTTAAGACTTATTTATACTTTTGACTTCTTACACCAGAAAAAACAATGTAGTGTTTATACATGTCTATCTTATTTATTTCACTTAAGAGTATGGTCTGAAGATGCACCCATTTAGCTATAAATGTACCTAGTTTATCATTCTTTATGACTAAGTAGTACTCCACTTTATTATTATTTTTTTAAGTCTCTATTGGGGGAGGTGGAACAGTGGACAAGAAAGAAGAGAAAAATAAGAAAAGAAGGAAAAATCCATTAATGATGATTTTGTAAATAAAGAGAGATGGAGGAATGGAAAGGAAGAAATGGAAATGTGAAAAAAAAATAACCAAGGTATATGATATACAGGTTTAAATTCCCAATGATGAATGCACTCATACTGTAAAGGCTGGAAATATAGCTCAGTAGTAGTGTGTCCTGGGTTAAATTCCTGGTACATACATGTGGACACTGTATGTAAATCGAACAAACAGCAACAAAGATACTTAAGATTATGACATATTAATCTCTTCCAAAATCTGCTAGTTTCTTTGTTTTATTCATCAATTAGGCCCTGCAAAATTTAGTCAGCTGTTTTGAAGAAATTCTGTCAAGTCCTTCACCTTATAATGTAAAGAGTATAACACATCAATGGTGAGCTGATATATCTTCTTTGGTTAGAGTGTATCCAGTATATTCCTACATAGTAAAGCTGTTGATTTTCTCTTTCCATACTTGTGGAGGATTAGGAAGCAACTGAGCTGCAGACCTTCAGTTACACTCTAGAATACTGAACAAAGCCTGGCTCTGGGGATATTATGCTGTTAAAGACACCACTTGCATTCAGCTAAGGAGATTAGGGATACAGCACAGGAAGCCCAGACCCTTGATAACCAACTGCACCATAGCTAAGATGAGAATATCCTACCTTCCATGGCTCAAGATAATAAGATGGAACTTGTTCTCTCTGAGTCCTTCCAGCATATGCCTCCCCGATTCTATATAAGGTAAAATTGCAAGACAAGTTCTATATCAGTTTCTTCATCTGAGGGCTGGGTTTCACCTCGTCCCGCTTTTCTCTACCTATGTGTCAGTGTATTTTTTTCTTCATCTCCTCATCAGCCCCAACTTAGGGACTCAAACAACTATATGACCAATGACACATACCATTTATTAGAAGCTAGTGATCAAGGCCAAGCTTCACTTATACCAGGAAATTAAGCTGCTGTGTCAAAAGACAAGACTATGGAATATTTTTTAGATATGTGTTAGAAATAAATTAAAACATAGAGAGAATTGTAAATCCTAATATAAGCTAGTGGGAAAAAATGTGGAAACTTACAGGAATTTTATTGGGTACAGTTAATTCAGCTGAGTTTGCTAAACTCACAATCCCAAAAAGATGGGGAATTAGGGGTCTCATTTTGTCAATGCTGACATTTCAAGTGTACCAATTCCAGGTCCTAAAGACACATATTTCTCGATATGGAAGATTTGCATTTTAAAGTAACAGAGAAAATATACAATTACCATTAAGAAAAGGCAAGTCAAGAAGCATAAGATTCAGAGAAGTTCCACTTGGAGTTCGGTAGCGCTAAGGGAACCCAAGAGGTTACTTTTGCTAGAGTTGAGGGCCTTATGGAAGAAAGGGCTAACCGCAGGAGCCTGACTCAGCCTGCAACCTGCACAATCTCCAGAAAGTATCACTGTTGCTCTTAGTCAGTCTGTAGACATTTATTAACATTTCTAGGTTATTCTTATAAACTTACATGGTATCTGACTTATACAGCATTCTACTTCTGTTTTTTTGTTTGTTTGTTTCTTTGTTGTTGTTGTTTATTGTGGAATGTATGTGCTCTGATAGTTTCAAGAAAAGTCTCAAATCGTCAGTCTGTCATCTTGTTTTCCTGGTTGCAAGAACAAGAATTGTTACTTTTTCCAGCTTTGCATCTTTGAACAGACATAGGAAGGACATCAGCTCACCCTTCTAAGTTACCACATTTGAGTGTAACTAGCCGAAAAAAATGGAGTCCTTTATATTATAGAAAGTTACCATATAACAAGAAGGCTTATATATATATTACTTAATTTATGTATCTGTGTACTTGAATGGCTAATGCAGTATATTTTATAAAAACAACAACAACAAAACAACAACAACAACAACAACAGCCACTAAGCATTCAAATTCTTCCTCATATCAGTGAAGACAGTGAGTCAAAGAGGATGTAACCACCTTTTTAATGGTCACAGCTTTTATTTACCTTTATGATGTTTTCCACTTGTAGGACTTTACACACACATAATTAGTTCTTTGTTATATCTGAGGTCAACTGTTCCTTTCACTCTACTAGTTCTACAGTGTGGTTGGTTGCTTTCAAATACATTGATTCCTTTATATTGTCATATATTCACAGCAGGAATCTGCTTTCAGACAGATCCTATAGTTCCAGAGTTTGAGACTTCTGTTATAACTTATAATCTAGCTTCGCAGGTAGTTTGCTTTGAAAGTCCAAAATCAGTGAAATGTTGCAACATTCTGAATAGACACTTTGAATGTCTATTTGAACTATCTTAACATACATATTCATAAAGTGACTTTATGTTAAAAAATGGTTAGTATTATCTAAACAGGCTGCTTAACAGGTTTATTAGTCTTTGCTTTTAATTGAGTTTAGATACTTAAGGTTTTAATGTTGTGCTTAAATGACAAAAAAATGAATGAGTATTCAATTATTTGTTAGGACTATAAGATATTATTTCAGCCTTGAAGGATTTATCTTCTGTAATTGCTATACTGAATCTTGCATATATTTTTCATTAAAATGAAAGTAATGAAATATAGGAATTTTCAAGATTCAAAAAATAGAAAACTGACACATGCACTGAATTCTAAAATTTTCACCATAACAGAATTAATACTCAGACATAAGAAGACTCCAATAAAAGGTGATTTTATTCTGCAAGAGCTGGCTTACTTTTCTTAGCATTTATATTACTAAAATAAGATTAAGAATACTCTGTCTTCACCTATATATTTCCATACATCTAGAAAGAACATAGAAGACTTTTAATGTGGAACTGGAGGGCGGACTGCGTTCTCATTCACATGTTTAGCAATGATACTGCATTTCTTGAGATTTTCTTGCCAAAATAAAAGTCACTAGAGTCATTCTGTTCTTTTTTTTAAAAAAAAATAGTAGTACTCAATTTCTCCTCAGAGCACAGCATATTAGCTCATCAGGAAAAAAATCTACACCTTGCAGATCCAAATATGTTTATAACACTTTTATGGGATTCTTTTAATGGATGCATGTCATCAAGAAAAACCATTTTGATATAATTTTTATGCTCCATAATGATGTTGCCTGGTCTGTATGAGAGTTCCCATTTCCAAGGGTTATAGAAATTTACATATAAAGTGGGATAGTCCGCCAAATGCCACATCATTAAGTTAAAGCATAGCACCTCATACCCATTAGTTTAAGATTCTGTTCCATTTCTTTAGTTAAGCAATTTCTGCGTGCTACAATATTTGCACAGATAAGCACAAAACACAAGAAGCTATAAAACTGATTATTTAGATATAACAGTTTCTATTTTAAGTATTGTGTTGTTTTCACTAACATCTTTGGACTTTTATTCAAAAGACTTAAAAGCTCCTCTGTCGTAAATACGTTTTCATTATGTTAGTAATGAAACTAGAACCTCGTTGGAAAGTAGGGCTGGGGAAGACATATCCTACACAAAGAAATCATTATCTGACTTCCTCACCAGTGAATTTTGTGACATTCTACTGCATCAGACTATAAAGTTATTCTCCATTTCAGAGTAGAGCTGGAGATGGCATTGAATTCAGTCATCACATTGATACAGTGAAGGGAACTTGAAAAATAGAAATACACTTGTCACCTCCTATGACTGGCTCAATATATATTCTTGTATTAATTTTTAAAATTTATTTCCATGGACAGATATAAATATAAGAATATACATATTAATAGAACACTGTGCAATATTTCTATACATGTGAGCATATATATACATGTTTCTTCACCAACATCGAGTTTTTGTGCTGGAAAAACTTTCAAAACCCTCTCGTCTAGGATTCCCAGAGGTACAGTTTACAATTCTAACCAGATTCACCCTAAAATACCATAAAACTACAGAATGTCCTACACATACCTGTCATTTAGTAACCCACTCTCCTATATTCTATTCTCCTCAGTTTGTGGTAATTACCACCATTTACTAACTTCTATGAGATAATTAACTTATTTAGAATCACACATAAGTGAAATTATGCAGTATCCTTCTTTTTGTACCTTAATATAATGATTCCTTTTTTTCAAAATATTCTTATCTTGAACAGAATAATTAGAATAATCTTACACAAACATGTTTATTTAACAAATCCATTCAGAGTCCTGTGGAATCTATTGGAAATATTTGTCATATTTGGATTTGAAATGTTAAAACTAAGATTGCCAACTTGGCCTCTGGAGTTGCCATTGCTCACTTCAGAAGTCAGTTTGACGATCGTCATTACTTATGATTTATCTAAATAAAAAAGTAAGAAAATGATGTAATTCCTATAAATGTGTGCCTTAGTATTTTGTTCAGTTAGACATTGTTACACATAAGTGGCACACCCACTCAATTTCTCAATGTGAACATCTACTTCATTGGGTAAATATTGAAGAAAGGCGAAGAAATACTTAAACACTTAGTGTTGCCATGTTGTTGTTTTACTAGCTGTAACACTTTGGATTGCTTGTGCTCATGTTACAGAAATAGTGCTTAAGAAAGCCATAAACAAAAAAAAATAATAACTTCAGTCCAGCGATTAGTATATTTTTTTTTCCGCAGCAACATTTTCATGTCATTTTTTCCACATGGATTTATTTGGACACTTTATTTGCAGACATCACTTACAAGTTTAGAGGTAGAGAAGATTGGAGAAAAGAATTGGAGAGGGTGAAGCACACAGAAGCACATATATTAAGAAAGCAAACATTGTCTCTGGAAACTCTAAGAGTCAAATATATGCTTTACTGTGCAGCTCTATCTCATCTGACACTGGATTGGCCAGAGGTGATATATAAAACGTGTGACTTCATATAAAATATTCAATGATTGTCAACTAGAATGAATGGATAGAGAATTTGTTCTATTGGCTTTTGGACTTCTCAGTTTAATAGAGTTTTTTGAACACAACAGAAATGAAAAAAATACTGTTCAATTAATAAAATATAAATCTGACTATTATTTATTTGTCAAATGATCTGTGTCTTCCCTCTGATGATCATTCAAAAAGATGAGAAATTAGCATGTTTTTTCTTTTTTGTTTAAATATTTCATCTTTTTATAATTAAATGTAGCAAATCTAAAGTAGATAATACGAGATACTCTCAAACTTATGAGTTAGAAAACAATCAATAAAAGTGAGTGAATGGATAAAAGAATTAGTGAATAATGAAATTAAATAATTTACTTACATAGCTGAAATCATTTTTTTTGTGTCACATCAATTAACATAGAGCCCCCACATGGCAATGGAAATATGTATTTGTAAAAGAAAGAGTACTTTCTTAATGGTATTCTTTACATTCATTTGATGAAAATGGAAAAAATTAATATTATCTCAGTGTGTTTTTTTCCACTCTCCTCCTTTTATTAACCCCTTAGTTTAGCTCTTCTGTCCTTCAATTAATAATGAATACTATGGTTAATAATAATGTAGCTCAGTGGTTCCGGCGCCTGTCTTGCAAGCACAAAGACCTGGGTTTGATCCTTGGTTAATGGCATACAACAGTGGGTGTGGAGACTCACGCCCAGCAGCAATCAGTACCACATACACAGTGCCCGGCGTGGGGACTCACCCCTATAATCCCAGCACCCCGGGAGGGGGCGGGGGCAGAGGCAGAGGATTGTTGTGATGTGAGTTGGAGGCTGAGCTCAGGGCCAGCCTGAACCACAAAGCAAGACCCTGTCTCAAAAAAACCCTATAATAATAATAATAATAATAATAATAATAATAATGAAAAATATTAGAAACATTACCTCTAGTGTCTCCATGCAGCAGCTTCCTAGTTTAGTGCTTCCTCTTGCTTTCGTCATTCCTCTGGGTATATGAGGTAACCTGGGCACAGAAAAAGCAAGTGATTCATGCAGAGTCTCTAAATAGTAGTTGCCTAACTTGCCTTTACTTCAGTTGGTGCAGTCCCATTTCTCACTCTTAAACACTACCTTTCTTGCTTGACTCATTTTTAAAAATAAATGATTACTATAAACCTCAAGATAGGTATATAAACAACTTTTTGTAATAAACAGTAAAAAATGTGCACTGTCATCTTGTGGTTCTCTGCACATCCTTAGTGCCAAGTTAGTCTTCCTTTCTTTTTTCTATAACTTTCTTTGAGTCTTTGTTCTCTTTTGTTGTTAATCTAGCCAAAGGTTTATGCACTTTTTTATAAAATCAAAAAATACAACTGTTTCATTGACTTTACTTATTTTTAACTCCTAATTCTTTTATTTCTGCTGTGATATTTCTTTTTTTCTACTAATGTTAGTTCTGTTGCATTTTTATTCTTCTAGATCCTCAACTTGCATGCAGAAGTATTTTTATTTGAGATCTGCTTGGTTTTTATTGTAGACATTGATAAATTAAATTTTGCTTTTATTACTGTTTATGTTTTTCTCATGTTTCTGAAATTTCTTTCTCCATTTTTATTTACATTGAAAAATCTTTCAAATTTCTTCCTTAATCTATTGATGGTTCAAAGAGATTCTTTGATTTTCACACATTTTATAGTTTCAAAATTTTTCTTCATATTTAGTTCAAGTTTCATCATATGATGCTTATAAACATAGTATTTCAATTGTTTTCAAGTTTTTTGAAACTTATTTCATTCTTAACATATGCACTATCTAGAGAACATACTTTCTCCTTAAAGAAATGTGAATTCTGTATAAGTGTTCTGCAACTATTAGAAAACTTTGGCCTATGTATATTCTGGTATTTCTTTGCTGATATATACGATATGTAAATACATCTCTGTGTGTGTGTGTGTATTTCTTCTTCATATATGTATTTCTTCTTCATATATATTTCTTCTTCATATATATAGCTCTTCTATACTACATATATATTTCTATTATTTATATGATATATATGTACAATACCCACATATATTTTTCTTAAATGTTTTATGCATTTATTGAAGTATAGTATTGATTTTATTCATCTGAAAAATCTACAACTTGTTTTCAGTTAGTACTGGCTGTATATTATCCTAAGTTTTAAATGCAGACTAAACAAACATTAAAGTATTGCTTAAGAGACACAGTGCACAGTTCAGTGGCAGCTGACTTCCTAGAATGTGTGGACCCTACAGAGGAAGGACAGCAAACAGGTTCAATAGAAATGCAGATTATAAATCTAAATTCCTACTAGACATGCTATATTCCTATCCTTAGATAAACAGTGCCAAAATCATGAGAAGAACACAAATGCAGGCATAAAAATAGTCTCTATTGGACCTTCTCAGTACCCTTCATTTCTGTGCTAGAACACAGTAGAAACAATGATTGCTAGAAATGCTAAGACACCAACAGTTTTCAGATTCAGATGCTTTCAATGACAATTTCACTGTAGAAGGATGTTTATTTTATCAATGAGCTGGTGGCATCCGCCAGTGTCAGAGGAGATAATGAAAGTCAGCTCCTCGAGTCACTTGGTTGTTAACCCTTTGTTTTTTATAGCATGTATAAATATCCATATGAAATCATTACAGTGTCACCAATACTCCAATGTACATATTGGTATTCCAAACACTCTTCCTTACATATCTATGATTTCATCACCTCACTTATTTTCTCCTCATTCCCTGTAATATTTGCTGGCTGCAGCACAGCCTTGATCTTTCTCTCTGGTTAAAACCACCCATCTATCCTTTCAAATATTATTTTATTTTTCTTATGACTTTCTGTCACCAAACATCATTCTCCTGTTTCTACATCACACTGAAAGTTTAATAGCTCTCTTCCTATGTGGTGGCTACTTGTGCTTAGCCCTCTCACACAAGTTGTAGGAGTCCTTCATTATTCTGTTGTACCACTCAGCAATCTCCGACATTTCAAATGTATTTTTAAATTAAATTCTCCAAGTTATTGTCATAATTTCTCCAAGTTGTTATCTTCAAATCAGGCACAAGAGAGAATACAAACTCTGGTAAAAGCCGATCAATCGCCTTTTCTCTGCTCATGTAAACACATGACAAGGACACAAAGGCATTGTATGGTTGCATTTCTGTTCAGAGTATAAATCCTAAGTAGGTGATGGAAATTGTTCTACTACAATGACAGCAGTCCTTCTCAATCTTTATGATACACAGGAGCTTTTTTTATTGCACAGATATTTTACTGTGTCAGGCAATGGGCTTAGGCTTTGACACTTCTGAGCAATAAACCAGTATTGCTGACTCAACTGATCTTTTTGTAAAGAGGAACAGAGCGCCATTCCCTGCACCTTGCTGGTCACTGCCGCCCTGCTGTGTGGTGTTTGCCTTCGCACTCTTGAATGTGACCACCTGAAGGCTGCCCCCACTTCACTGTGTTCACACATTTGCCACATGCTGTAGTGTCAGAATCTTAGGAGCAGATGTCCTAGAGACCCATGGTGCAGGGACTGACACAGCCATCTTGTCACTTACTTATGTGTTCTGGTTTGTCCTTGACAAAGAGGAAACAGTTTTGATGATTCATGATGAGCGTGGGTTGAAAAACTTCCAACTTGAAAAACGAAGCCAGTGAAACACATACATTAGCATACTCTGTTACATAGATCTTTCTGAAAAACTATGCTGTCAAATATCAACTTGATAAAAATGTGAACTCTGCACAGTAAAATTATAGCACACAAGAGTCTCATGGAACCACACAATAACCCTAAATTACCAATGATTTCTGTAACTGGAAAATATTCATTCATGTACTCATATAAAATAAACTTTCTTTCATATTTAAGGGTAGAAATTTTTTTCTTCAAAGCCTATGGTTTACTGAAACAGTTTGAAAGACTGCAGGTTTTCAAAGGAAGTTTTCTTATTTTAAATATATTATCAGAAAGTAATTTTAAAGAGAAAGATGACCCTTTTTGTTTTTTTGACTCTGGCCCTGTCTTTTTGTCATGATCTCCATCTCTGCCTTTCTTTTCTGCTCTCTCTGTATGCTGAGACACCTGTAACCTTCCTTTCTAAGCAAAGGTATAAATAATCTCCATCTTAATGCTTTCTAATGTTCTTGTATTTTGATAAAAACTGAAAAAGGTAAAAACAAA
>PVIR01015675.1:0-37747 GCA_004026965.1 Petromus typicus
AAAGGTATGGGGCTAGTACAGGACAGCGTAAGGGGCCCCCAGGCCCCAAAGTCTCAGATGAAAATATGTAAAAAAAAAAAGCCCTTCATATTGATATCATTGAAATTAGATGTATAATGTATGGGACAAAAAGAGGATGAATTCTACCTGTTTCTGGCAATTTTTTGACTTTCAGATTTTTATTAGGGCCTGTTCATGGTAGGTAATGGTGACACTCAGCACAGGAACCTGCTGCCTCCAAGTGACACCGCCTGAGCGGCTTCCATCACACGGCTGGCGTGTCTCTGCTGAGCAGCAGTGTGTGGGACCTTGGTGTGCAGTACTGTGGTCTGCATGGACCACACCACGGGAACAACTGCTTAGCCATGCAGAAAACACACAATATGCAGCACATTCAACGTATCTAAGTAACAGAACTTTATTATTTTTTTATGATAAGATGTTAAAAAGAGCAACGCAACACCAGTAGAGTCTTTGAGCTTGTCTGTGAAAAGCTGACAAACCTGTGTTGGCTGCAGCCTCGGTGAATTCTCCAGGTGCTCACTGAAGTTGACCTCTGTGCCCTGTGCCCTCGGGAATGGTCGTTTCAAATGTCAGAACTGGCACTGCGCCTACCTTGGAAGCACAAGGGCCTCAGTTCTATCTCCAGTGCCGCAAAAAAAAAAAAAAAAAAAAAAAAAAAAAAGCTGGGTATTGTGGCTCACACCTGTAACCCCGGCACTCAGGAGGCAGAGGCAAGAGGACTGCAGTGAGTCCGAGGCTCGCCTGGGCTACATAGTAAGTTCAGGGCCTGCCCGAACTATAGATTAAGATCTTGTCTCCAGGGAAGAGACAAAGAGAGAGGGGAGGGAGGGAGGGAGGGAAGTTGTGACGATTGTGTTGCGAAGACAGACAGGAACAATAACGGTAAAAGAGACCATTTCACTCATTCTAAGAAAAAGCTGAGAGGTCTCCGAGACTCCTCAAGCAGGTACGATGGCATACTGTTCTGACCCTTGGGAAGCTGAGGCAGGAGGATCGCTGTGAGTTCAAGGCTGGCCCGGGCTGCATAGTGAGCTCAGGGCCAGCCTGAACTACAAAGCGAGACCCTGCCTCAAAAAACTAAAACACAAAAACCCCAAATGTCAGAGTGCCAAAGAGGGGACAGAGGTGGGGCAGGACTCTGAAGTGAGGGTTTTACTTGGGAAGGTCGGGTCCTTAAAGCCCAGAAAATAGACACAGTCATTTTCCTTTAAATACACATCCAAGTGTCGCAACTGTACACTTTCAAAGATTAACTGACCAGCAGAGTTCGTGTTTCTGGCGTCAGGATGTTGTGCACATGATTACAACAATACATGCGCAAAAACCGCGGGATACACTTTGAAACTGCTATCCTACAGTCACTAGGAGCTCTTTTAATGTATTAAAGTAGAAATAACAGAACAAATCCATATTTAATAATTAAACAGGAAAGGCTGGAGCTGGACACAGTGCACCATGTCTATAATCCCACAACCCAGGGAGGCTGAGGGCAATTAGTGAGACTGCTTAAAACTTAAAAAAAGAAGAAGGCTGGGAACATGCGGGAAGCAGTTCAGTGTGAGGCCTTTGTGCCGGGGCCTTTGCCCTGGGCCTGGTGGGATTCCTGAGTCGGGGGTCTGCACTGATGTTGCTGCCCTGAATTAGACCCGGGGGCCTGCTCTGAGGGGAGCTGCCCTGGGTGTTTGCCACACACGTGCTGGCACCAGGAAAACCGCCCTAAACTTTGCACTGACCCTTCCTCTCCCTTCGTGAGGGGTCACGGGTTTAGTTTCTCTACATTTCCTTGAGAAAGGGGTGTGGAGAGACTGAGCTTGTGGCGTTACAAAGTCACGAGAAACACAGAAACTGTTCCGGACGGTCGGCGGGGTGTCGTCCAAGCGGATGTGAGCAAATGAAGGTCGTGGCAAGGGATGCTCCTCGTTAAGACTGTTTGGCTAGAGGGGCACTGCCAATAACTCGCGCCTCCAGCCTCAGTGCGCTGAGGTCCTCCCGGCCCCATCTTTGTCTGTCTTACAGCTTTTGCATCACCGTCACCCTCCGACTCGAGCTCCGATTTGCTGCCAGCAGCCTCCGCGGGAACCCATGGTGGGGGGCACTCCAGGGCTGACTCCCGCTGGCGTAAATCAAGCGATACGCAGACTAACACATGTCCTCGATCCGAGCAAGCCATGGGTGCGTTGAGAAAATAGACACAGTCTATTTTCACAGCAGGCCACTTGCACGGGTCTCTAATGGCTCAGTCACATGTAACACAGACGCACGGGCTGTGAAAGACCATGTGGCTGTGTGGAGGCGAGGTCAGTGTGCAGTGTCCCCCCCCACAAGGTCCCTTGTCACCTTCCAAGTCCATGCTCCAGCAGCCTCCTGTCAAGTCATGAAAACCGGCATGGAAATCACAGAATTATGCCATTGTCTTCACATGGGAGGCTGAGGCGGGAGGATTGCTGTGAGATTGAGGGAGCTTGGGCTACATAATTAGTTCAAGGTCAGCCTCAGCTATATAGTGAGACTGTCTCAAAAAAAAAAAAAGTAAAATAAAACGAACATTTTCATGGCTTTAGTACATTTACAATGTCATGTAATCCCCACCTCCCTCTAGTTCCAAAATTTTTTCAAAATCCCCAAAGTATACTCCATATGCATCAAGCTGTTTCCCCGTTTTACCTCTTCCCCAGATTTTCCGTGCAGATGCCCTCAGAAACACATACGTGTCCATGACAAGTGTGTCACTGAACTTGTGCTGAGTTCCAGGCTTCAGCTCAGCACGCATCAAGGAAGCTCGCGATTCTGTCCCGGCTCAGGACAGCGGGCCTTCCACTCCACACCTCCCCTGGACCCCAGGCGCGCCCTCAGGCGTCCACACAGGAGTCGAATCCGCTGGTAAGCTGCCCCGGCCTGAGCTCTGACTGTGCCAGCTCCGTGCGCCCTTCCTCTCTCCGCAGGCTGCCCTCAGAGCACTGCCGCCCCCATGGATGATGCCTGCCTCTTCCAGTCGGTGCCCACTGCCACCGTACTCTCCCTGGTGCACTCAGCCGCGCATCCAGGAGGGAAGCGTGACTTCCAGGACAGTTATCTGGCTGTGGGCACACACTGTGCTCCCGGCACTCAGGAGCTTCAGGGTGCTGGGAGTCTGAGGCCGGTCTGGGCCGCACAGTGAGTTAAGGCCAACTTGAATTACGTAACAGTTCCCTGTCTCACAAACAAATGAGGACCGAACATTCAGCTACAGTATTTTACTTCCACAGGTGACAGCAGCACCCCTTTTGTGTCTTGGCCATCCTGCACACACACGGCCCCATTCAATTCTTGCGGCCATCCCTGGGATGGAGAGTTTCTGATGACGCTGGCGGAGATAAAGTCATCTGCCTCGATATCTGGCCTCTTTGTCAGATCCGAGCTTGGAACCCCGTTGCCCGCTGTACAGCACCTTCTCCCAGGCATGCCTCCGTGAGGACAGCCCATCCCACTTGTGGTCCTCCCACTCAGCTCTGAGTGCCGGGCTTACAGGTGTGTGCCCTGTGCCTGGCTTCAGTTTGCATTTTTAATTCGCTGTCACTGTCAGGTTCACCTGGACAAGCAGTGAAGCCCTCCTGCCTGAAGTCAAGGACAAGGACAGGTGGAGCGTCAGAGACCCATGGCTTCCCCAAGGCTGACGGGTGTTGCAGAATTCCAAAGGACAGGAGGCCAAATGGGGATGAGCAGATTTATAAAGTGTACACCTGACCCAGCCGAACTCACGGCCCAAGTGCTGGGAGACGGAACAAAGGGAAGTCCCAGTTTCTATACACTGCCCTGTCAGGTCCTGTTCCCGAGGGCTACTCATCTGGCATCGCACCACGGGCGGGGTCATCACGTGGAGATCAAATGGTGGAGAAGCCTTTATTGCCAACGCTCTCAGCACTTATATACAGCCCCACTTCCTTGTTCCCAACCGCCCCAAACCAGCCTTATAGGGGGTGGTCCTTGCCTATTTTCCCTTAATCACTGTGGCCCAGAGCTGTATACATGCCGCCTTGTACTTCCTTTATGGAGTTGGCGTTGTTTAGCCTCAGGGGACCCCACACTGCCCGAAGCAGACAGTCTCTCAGGTGAGTTTACCAGGAAGGACAAGGGCACAGTGCAGCCACAGCCTTGTAGGAAGACAGTGTCTGTTGCAGCATACGGGACAGAGTGTCCTAAACTTTGTTGTACAGAGCATATACTTCCTCGGGAAGCTTTATTTATAGGACGAGGCCTGTCCACCGTACCGGTGTGAGCTCAGTTACGGGAGCTGCCGGGCCGCTGTCAGCGGGGGGACTCGTTCTCCTCCAAGCTCTGCTGTGCAGGGCCAGGTCCCTGCATTCACACTCTGTTGTCCCCGCTGCTGAGTCCCAGACGGTGACCGAGCACTGCACCTGTCACCGCGGCCAGAGCAGGCACCAGAGTATGCCGCTCACGAGTGCTGGTGACGCAGGAAGGGCACGCGCCTGGTGTGGACCTGGGCACGCCTCCCTGCAGCCTATTGCATGTGGCATCTGTCTCCTGCCATCTGGAAAGTGTGTGAGGCTTGCGGCATCGGAGGGCCTACCTGGGAGATCAAACTGAAGTGCATTTGAAACACGGCTCAGCTTCCCTGGGAAAAGACTCAGTATTTAAACTGAGAGGTGGATCTGCAGGTCGGAGATGAGGCAGGTTCTGAGCACGGACGGAGGGTGGCGGTCTCACCGAGACCCGTTCACAGGCACCGCCACCGCGCAGGCAGGCCCCGCAGTAGGGACCGCAGTAGGGAAGCCAGGGCGTGGCTTCGCGGAGCAGCAGGCCACTTACAAGCCCTGGTGCCCTGCTGGCTGAGCAGGACACCTGAGCCCTCACTGCTCTCTGCAGCAGCTCCAGAGTCCTCTTTCCTGAGTGTCCTTGGGAGGTCCAATCAAAAACAGAGTGGGTGCTGCCGCTGAGTGCCACCGGGCAGGAAGGCCCGCTCATCAGAACAGAGCCCGGCCCTTGGCCACGTACTCACCAGGTTTGGACCTTGCGACCTCTCCTCCCTAAAGAGAAGATGGCCGTTGAAGACCAATGCTTTGAATCGATCCAGGACCCCACGGCAGATAGGACAGAACAACCAAAGGTACTCATGAGAGAGGACCCAGAGCTGCTGCAGAAAGAGGCCCAACGATGGGATGGGTTATGTAACAGTGGGCAGGTTTGGAGGGCTTTGTGGCGACGTGTCTTTAACTGTCATAAAGATTCATAATTTCACCATATTTTCACCATTCACCGTTCACCATATTTTCCCCGCACGCCTCATCTCATGAGTAAAACCATGGCCAGGTGAGCGGGAGCCCACCCGGGTTAGGAGACGCAGGCCCTGGCGGCAGCTCCAAGCTCGCGCTTCCCCTCCCGGCCTTCTCTGCCTGCCTTACAGCTTCCTCGCCGGGGCCCCTGCTCCTCCTGGGCCTTCCGGCTTCCCGTCCCCCCGCGGACTGTGCGCCTCACCTGGACCCTGACGTTCTGGCGAAGTGCAGTGCCGGGGTCTCGCTGCCCCCCGGTGACCTCGCTGCCCGCCCCGGCCCCACCTGCCCGACGCTGGCTCCAAACCGAGGGGGAGAGCGAGAGGAGCACTGCCCCATCTGTTGCTTCCCAAGGTCCCCTGACGTCCTCAGTGGGCTGCGGCCATGGGACAGCGCCCAGCTCGCGTAAACGTGTGCCCCTCTGATGGCAAAGACTTGATGCAAAGCTTGAGGGCAGGGACAGCACCGGCAGCACCAAGGTAACGTCAGAGGATGGCGTGGTTCCGAGACAGTCAAGGCCTTTGGATCAAAAATAAAATCCAACAAAGAGGAGCAGCAGGACACGGGGACTGCGGGATACCAGGAGGAAGGGAAGAGACAGCTGTCCATTCAGTGCCCGGGCTGCTGCCCCTTCCGGGCAGCCCCTCCGAGCGCAGCCTCCCCTTGGTGATCTACCTGCTGCCTGCGGCTGCCAGCCGGGCACCGCTCGGGGCTCCAGGCCATCCTCATCTGATGACCTTTCTCAAGACAACCGCTCCAGGTGAGCGTCTCTGCCTATTTTGAAAACACAGACCCCAGGATTTAGCAGAGCGAAAGCACTGAGCTAGCGCCCGTCCCGGTGCCGGGGCAGGACCAGGTCCCCGGAGTCCTGTGCTGCTCCCCAGCACGCACAGGGCCCGGGCGGACGGTGGGGATTAACGTCCCCCTCTCCATTCCCGGGACCCCCATCTTCGGCTTCTTCCCTTCAAGGCCTCCCGCTCGGCCGTCTGTGTTTGCGGAGGGCCCACGCCTGTCACCTGGCGCACACTTCCTCCCCGTGCTGTGCCCCGCGCCCCTTGCGGCCCTGCTTTCCTGAACACGCAGGCAGCCGTCCCTCGCCCGGGGACCCCTCCAGCAGAGAGGCCCCTCAGGGCAGAGCCGCCCTGGGGGCCGGAGACCCCGGGTCTTCCCGGAACTCGCGGGGCCCCGCCGCTCAGACCGAGAGCCGCTGTCCCTTCGGAAACGTCGTCACTAGCCCGCTGCACCGGCGAGGTGGAGCCCGCACTGCAGCCGCCCCAGCTCCGCCCGCACGGTGGCCCCGGCTCCGCCCGCACGGTGGCTTCAGTGGCTTCGGCTCCGCCCGCACGGTGGCTTCGGTGGCTTCGGCTCCGGCCGCACGGTGGCCCGGCTCCGCCCGCACGGTGGCTTCGGTGGCCCCGGCTCCGCCCGCACGGTGGCTTCGGTGGCCCGGCTCCGCCCGCACGGCGGCCCGGCTCTGGCCGCAGAGGCTGCCTCAGCTCCCGTCAAGAGCAGTCGCTGGGCCATCTTAGTACACATTTCTAGCTCCACGAGCCTGTTCCCGCCCTGCGCCGTCTGAGGTCACAGCAACCCTGGGGGTCGCCCGTCCTCCGCGCGCCCGCCCGCGCACGAGGCAGGGGCCCGGCCCGCGGCCTGGAGCACAGGACAGGGCCGCGTGGTCTCACAGCTGGCCTCGTTCAAAGTGGCTTCCTCAGGACCCAAGCGAGGGCGGCCGCGAGTCAGGGGCGCCCCCTCCCCGGGTTGCGGTCGGTGGGCCCCGCGCTTCTCCCCACGGTCCCCAGGTCTTCTGTCCCTCCTTCCCTTTCACACAACGTCTGTCTCCATTTTTCCTTTGATCTTCTCTTTTCCTTGGTCTTTCTTTCCTCTCTCCCCCTCCCTTGCTCCCTTTCTCATGTAAACATTTTCTTCCCGTTTCCCGGGGTCTCTTTTACTTGGTTCTTATTTCCACTTTCAGTTTCTCACACCAGAGAGACAATATTATATTTAAATATGCGTGTCTAATTTATCTCACTTCAGAGTATGGTCTCAAGGTTCATCTGTTTAGCTAGAAATGTCTGAAGCTCATCCTTCTTTATGACAGAATAGTACTCCACTGTTTTAAAAAAACATGTTCTTTATCCATTTGTTGGTTAATGAACATTCTGACTTTTTCCAAGTAAAGTTGCTCCCCTCCTTTTTATTTATTCATTTCTTTGGTTTTATGTTGTCCAAGCTGGTCTTGAACTCACTATGTAACCAAGGTTAGCCTCAAACTTTCGGTGATCCTCCTGCCTCAGCCTCAAAGTGCTGGGATGACAGCTGTGCGCCGCCACATCCAGCTCCCCTTGTGAGTGCTGTGGCCGGCACTGCTGGGGTTACAGTACGGGCTGTACATGGGTGGTGTGTTCCGGCTCTGGGTTACTGATGCAGAGTCCTAACGAGCTCTCTGGTCTTTGCCTGCCTCACAGGGAAAGACAGCTTCTCACAGGGCCACTCCATAAGGAGTGCTCCCTGACGCCCTCGAGCTGCAGGCTGTACCAATCTGCAGGCGCCAGGCTCCTGCTGCCCTGGCCGCGTCCCGCAGGCATCCCCTGCGCTGTGCTGCTGAGCTGTTGGCTCCAGAGCGGTCCATGCTGAGGGCATCTTGCCTGCTGGGAAAGGCCTCCTCGGCCTGCTGGAGGAGGTGTGCACGGGCTGGCTGCGTCTGGAGCCCTGCACCCGAAGGCAGTGGAGGCGGGCGCTGTGCCGCCCACATGGACCTGGAAGCCCAGGACTTGGCCAGCGGCTCCGTGTTTCTGCCCAGATTGTCTAGGGGTGTGTGGCGGCGCTGAGCTGACAGTGGGCTGGGTGGCTTCTGGACAGACTGGCGGAGGAACCTATCGCGGCGCCAGGTGTGCTCTGTACTTGCCCGGCAGGTGAGAGACCCTGGCTTCCATCTCCAGCACTGCAAAGAGAAAAACCGAACACAAGCTCAGACAGGTGCCAGCTAACACAGTGTACTTGTGCTTCCTATCAGTGGTTGTCCTTTGGCAGTTCTAGGACTGACCCAGAGCCTCACACTCGGCTACATCCCTGCTCTTCATTTTATTATTTTTTATTTGAGATAGGTGTCATTAAGTGGCTAAATTGCCCAGGCTGAGCTGGAACTTGAAGCCTTCCTGCCTCAGCCTCCCTGAGTGCGGGGATGACGGGGTATAACATCATGCCCAGCTTTCCTGGTGGAGCTGTCTAAGTTGGGGCGGGAAGAGATTAGGGTCTGTGCTTCTCTCCACGGGGGAGCTCGGGACACCTTGCAAGGCCGCTTTCTTCACATTTGCCTCCGCCGTGGGTGGCTCTCCTCGGCCTGCCTCTGCCTCCAGCTCTGTGCCAGCCTGAGACCGGCCAGCTGCCCACCTCTCCTCAGACTCTTGGTGACTCTTCCTGCCCTCAGGTCCTGGAGGGACCCTCCTCGACACAGGTGGGGCCACCCCTCCTGCCCCCATGGAGGTGACACGTGTCCTGCCTGCAGTCCAGGGCCGGCCCCACCTGTGTCAGCCAGCTTTTCTCTCCTCTCCTTTAGTGCTGATGGGGATGGGACCTGTGCCTATGCACGCTGCCCAGCGCACCCCGGTCTGGCTCCTGCCACAGTCTGAGCAACAGAAACAGCTTGTTGCTGCCACCTCTGCACCCAGGTCGCTGCAGCGCATAGCCCCAGCCTGTGTGCCCATGTTCCCTGCAGAAGACGCAGTACTGTGGAGCAGGGGGGGGACCAACGTGTGCTGCCCGGGAGGGAGTGGGTTCACCTGGGGCCCGGGACAAAGGGAAGCCTGTCCTTCTCCCCAGGCCAGCCCCACACGTGCACCTGTGGACACACACCCACAGACATACGCGCATGTACACACATTCACCCCGGTGACCAGTGTCGTCTTCTGGTGCCAGTGCTGTCTTCAGAGGGGCCAGTGGCCCCAGAGTTGGTTCCGAGTCTCTCTTCCCACCATTCCCAAGCCAGGCGACCACACTGCAGCCCTCAGCTTACACACAGAAAGCAGTGTACCTTCTCAACTTGCACAGGAGTTCCTGACATCGGCAGAAGGCTACACAACACTCCTTGGAGAACTGTCTGTTTAGAGTGCTCTTTGTGTCTTCCTTTTTCATGGAATAGATTTATAGAAGCTTAAAAACACATGAAAGGGGCCGACGTGGTAGTACACGCCTATAATCCAAGCACTTCAGGAGGCCGAAGCAGGAGAATCACAGTGAGTTCAAAGCCAGCCTGAGCTAGGTAGTAAGACCTTGTCTTAACAGCAAAATAAGCTGGGGGTGAAGCTCACCTGCCTGGCAAGGGGGAGACCCTGAATTCAATGCCTGCTACAAAACAAAAAACCAGGCCAGCTTCTGGGCCAGAGTTCCTTCAGCTTCAACTTCTCACCCATCGAGTCTGATGATTTTCACCCTCAGGATGGATCGAGACCCACAGGCGCTCTCCAGTCCTTCAAACAAAACAAGACATCTGTCTGTTTATCAGCTGTCTGTCTGTCTGTCTGTCTATCAAAACACAGACATTACAAGTGAGTAAGAGAAAGAGACAGTAAGGTCATGAAGAGCTGGACTCAAGATCAGAGCACCTGTGTGCCCAGAGTTACCCGGGGTGTGTGAGCCGAAGTCTCAGTCCAAGCAGGGTCGTGCGGGGGGTGGCTCCTGGGATCTGTGTGGACGCTGAGGGCTTCTGGGAGCTGGGCCGAAGGGCTCTGCAGGCCCTGGGTCTCCCCGTATGCCACTGCTGGGGTCCAAGCATGGGTGCGCAGAGCCTGGTGCAGTCAAGTCCTGACAGCTGGCATTTCCTCTGCCCCCACTGTCCACGTGGCCAGTGCACAGCCCCCAGAGGACAAGCACCTGACTTCCATCAGCTCTCAGGAAAGAAAACAGCTTCGTATAAAAACACACCGTTCTTCCTCCCTCTCCCTCTGTTTCTCTCCATTTTGAGGCAGGGTCTCTATGTAGCCCAGGTTGGCTCTGAACCTGCTGTGGCTTCAGGCAGCTCTCCTGCCTCAGCTTCCTGAGTGTCTGGGACTGTAGATGTGAACCCCTGCACCCTGCAGATTCTTCTTTGCCAGTGTGGGAGTCTTGTTTCTGGCACCTGGGCCAGCCCCCTTTACCGAACACCCCCAGCTCTTCTTTGCTCCCAGCTGCCCCTACCGCACAGGAGCTCTGGACTCGGAATTGGGGGATGTTTCCTGTCTCCACCTGATCCCTGAGTCTGGATTCCCCCTGGAGAGAGATCAGAATAGTGAGCACCATGAGCAGGGCCTTGGGGTTAGGCAGTGTGGGGGCTCGGCCGGGGCCTGAACGTCCCGCCCTGCTGACACAGCCCGCGGGCTCTGGGAGTGGATGGCTAACCTGGGGCAGGAGCAGGCGGTGAGGGACCAAACAACATAAAGTTTAGGACGGTGACCGGGCTGTGCCTGGCCTCGTCCTGCGCCTTCACCAAGAATCCCTGCCCGGCCGAGACAGCTCTGGGCCCAAACTATTCTTCTCCTGCTCTTTTCTCTTTCCCTGAGATTCTAAACGAAACATAATGTGGGCATGGTGGCTCCTCTCTCCATTCTCCCTGGTGGCTGGGTGCTCTCCTAGGAGGAACAGGCATTGGCCTCTCGGGACTGAGCTGTCTTGTCTCTGAGGAATCTTCACCCTTCAGGCAGCTGAAGTAGCTCACTGCGGCAAGGCAGGGCAAGGCTTTGGACAATGACACAGCCACCCCGTGTGTGGCTTCTAGTCCGAGGCGATGCTGGGGACCCACACCCAAACCCTGCCACACAGGAGCGGTCGGCCTTTGCATCTTACTGAATTGGCCTGGGAGTCACCCTGCTTTTCTTCCAGGGCGAGGGTTGAGCCCAGGACCTGGCTGATGTCAGGCGAGCTCTCCACCATTGGGCTGTACTCCCAGCTCTTTCTATTCAGTTTCTTTCTTTTCTTTTTTGAGACAGGGTCTCACTTTTGTAGTTCAGGCTGGCCCTGAGCTCAGCCTCAAACTCACATCACAATCCTCCTGCCTCTGCCTCCCGAGTGCTGGGATGACAGGCATGAGCCACCACGCCCAGCACTGTGGTATGTGGTACTGATTGCTGCTGGGTATGAGTCTCCACGCCCACTACAGGTAGGTGGTTATTGGGGATTGAACCTGGGCCCTTGCGCTTGCAAGACAGATGCCGGAACCACTGAGCTAAATCCCTGGCCCTCTATTCAGTTTCATTCTGAAGCAGATCTCACTAAATTGCCAACGATGGCCTTGAATCTGCAGTTCTCCCGCCTCAGCCTCCCAGGCGGCACGGGGCATAGGCGTGGGTCCCTTCCTCTGGCAGGTTCCCTCGACGCCAAGTGCCATGGAATCCAGAGGGGGAAGAGTGCACAGTCCTGCTCTCCCTGAAGTTTCGGGCCGGGACCTGACCTGGTGTCTTGAGGGGTTAGGGTCCCCAGCATCAGGGCGGATGGAGCACAGACAGGACTCAGCACCACTCAAAGCTGCAAACCGCACAAGGTGCTGGTGGAGCAGCCGTGGTGGGAACTTCCAGAAGCAAGTGTGGCAGCGTCCTGGGCACAGGGTCCTCAGGGCATGGAGAACCCCTGCCAGGGCCGGTCTGCATCTGGGCAACAAGGCCTGAGCCCGGCTCCCAGTCACTGAGCACAGCCGCCAGAGCTCCTCCTGAAGCCTCTGCAGGCCGCTGGTGCACATGGTTAGCTCCTCACCCCTCTAAGCAAAGCCAGGGGCAAAGGCCCTGCTCAGGACGTGGGCCAGGAGTCAGTGCTGGGTGAGAGCTGGGAAGTGCCAGCTTAGGATGTTTCCAAGGACATCAAGGGCCACATCCAGCATGACGGAGCCAGGTGACAGGGAGCCCTGGGAGTGGGCGGGGTGGCAGGGGCCGAGGAACAAGAGGCCCAGTCTCCCCGTGTCTAAAGATACAGCGTGTCTGGGACAGGCGTATGGCAAGTGTCACTGACGTGATCACTTCTCCAGCCACGTGGTCGCTCACGATGCCCACGGCGTGGCTGCCTTCGAGTCCCAAAGCAGACAGCGAGGCCTCCGGCACGTGGCTGGCTGCAGATCTGGGGTCTGCCAGTCACTCACGGTGCCACCCCGTCACCCCCAGAAGCTGGAGTTCAGAGTCATGATGATGTCCACTCTGGGTCCCCTCCTGGCCCCACATCCACATCTGGCTCTGGCCTGACCAGATGGCAAGGCTGGTACAGGGTCTCTCACCCTGGCCCTGCCCACCCGACCAGGAGTTGGCACAGCAAGGGCCTGGTTTTATTTCCTGCAGACTAGGAAGTGCCTGAAACCTGGCGCCCCCCCTCCCCCCTACAGGGCCTCTGCAAGTCCCATGTGCAGCCCGCTGGGTAATCTGAGACAGGTTCCTATGCTGAGGTCAAGAGGGAGGCTCAGCTGCAGCCTCCTGACTGCACAACCGCGAGTGCGTGCTGCGTCACTGGGTTTGTTAGCACATGTGTGTCTGAGTGTAGACAGTGTGAATGCGTAGTGTGTGCGTGTGTGCTGCTTTATCAGGTTTGTTAGTCCACGTGTGTGCATCAGTGTGTGCATAGACGTGTGTGAGACAGAGCAAGTGTGTGTGTAGCATGCATACGTGTGTAGCATGCATACGTGTGTAGCATGCATGCATGTGTAGCATGCATACGTGTGTGTAGCATGCATACGTGTGTGTAGCATGCATACGTGTGTGTAGCATGCATATGTACGTGTGCTGCACAGCACCCTGTGTTCTTTGTTTTCCTTTGTGAGTCCAAGGGGCCAGGCACACGTGTGTGAAAAGGCGTGTGTGCGTGTGTTGGTCTTGAGAGCCTGGCTTCCTTCCCTCCGGGAGACTCAGGCCGCAACCTCAGTGACCAAGTTTAGACTCAGAATTAGGGGCAAAGAGAAGCGGCCTTCTTCCCACGCACACTTGCGAATGCAAGCCCCCCACACAGATCCAGACCTCACAGAGCGACAGCTGCTCACGCGCCTGCTTCACAGAGGCCTTCTACCCTCTCCCTGGCTAATGCTTGAAGGCGCTTGCCAAAAACGGGAGCCGCAGCCAGGCATCCCAGCGATTCAGGGAGGCTGAGACAGGAGGACTGCAAGTTCAAGCCCAGCCTGGACAATGTCATAGTTTAGTGAGACTCTATTTTCAAATATTAAAAGTTAAAAATAAAAGGCTTAGGGACGCGGCTCAGTGCAAAGGCCCTGGACTCAGTCCGCAGTAGTGCAAGAGAAAAGATAAACAAGAGTGCAGCTGGGAGAGTGGTGCTGGCACAGGTGAGGACACAGCTGTCCCTCCCCAGTGGGACGCTGGAAAGGCTCGGGCTGGAACTCGCCGGGTGCCAACGAGGGCTCCTGTCTGGGCACCAGGGCCGCCTGAGATGCATGAGCTCAGAGCCCGCCACGCCAGTGTCCGGATGAAGGGCAGAAGCTGGCTCGTGGCCACTCCCTCTGTGGGGCTCCCCGGTGCCCTGCAGCCGCTGCCCTGTGCAGGCTGTGGGGCTCTAGGGACTCTGGCCTCGGGGGCCACAGGGGCGTCACAGGGAAGGGAGTATCCCCATCCCAGGGGACCCTGGTGAGCCAGTCCCCTGCCCTGTCACAGCCCCCAGGGGCCCAAGGGCAAGCCCTGCATTCTCAGGAGAGCCAGGCTGGGCAGCATGGAGTGCAAGGTGACGGGAGCTGTGGGCTGGCCTGGGCCCTGTCTTTACCCCTCCTGAGACTCAGTTTCCCCACCCATAGGGAGGCTCCAGGGGGTCACAGGGCTGTCGGAGGAACTCGAGGAGACATTCCTGAGACGACGCTGCCTCCGTCCAGGTGAGGTCTGCCGTGTCCAGGGCACCATGACAGGGGCAGGGCTGGGTAGCCTGGCCCAGCAACTGGATGCCCAGCCCTGTTAGGCTGAGGATGTGGCACAACACCCAGGGGTCTTCAGCGCCTCCTCCTCTGAGGCAGCGAAGACCAGCCTGGGCCGCAGCGGGGGTCCCATGGCTGTCCCTCTCCCGGCCTCACAGCTCTGCCTGAGGCTGCCAGGGCAGGGACGGCTGGCCGAGGGGACTGCCCCAAGTTTGTGGGCATGAGGGTTCCACAGGGGACCCTGCTGTGGGTCCTCGAGGGTCCCCAGCACGCGTGTGTACCTGTCAGGTCCATGTCACGGGAGCCAGGCCACTCTGGCCAAATGCCGAGCGCAACACCTTGTCTGACCTGGAGCCCGGCAGAGCCTGGAGAGCGGCGACGACATGGGGGCTGCACAGAGCCAGGTCACGAACTGGGGCTGCAGGGGATGCCCTTCCAACCCAGCGTCCCCACCTGGCCTCTGCGGCTCGCCCTCCTTCTCCCCTCCTTTCCCTGCCCCGTCTTGCTGTCCGCCAAGCTTGAGTCCGGCCGGCCGGAGCCAGCCTGGCCCTGCGGGCTGCACCAGCTGCAGGGCGTCTCCTCTCTCTGCCATTTCTTCATGAAGAACCAGGCTCACCGCAGGGCAGAGATCGACAAGGCCACAGGAGACATAGGAAAGAAAAATGGCAGAAAGGGCTCAGAGTGTGTGCCAAGAGCCATTGCCGAGAAAGGGATCAGCCCAGATTCAAAGGGAAGGTAAGATTGAACAAGGCCAGCCGGGCATGGTGAACGCCGATCAGCCCAGCACTCAGGAGGCTGAGACAGGAGGATTGCCATGAGTTTGAGGCCATCCTATGCTACATAATGAGTTCAAGGCCATCTTGAAGTATGTACTAACAAGATAGTAGCTCAAAACAAATACAATTGTTAAAAAGTTAAGAAAATCTAAATTCATTAAAATGCTTAAATGTTTCATGCTCTGTCACAACCTCCTCTCCACACACTTGAAGAAGAGCAGGGCAGAACGCCAGTGACATCTGTTCTGTGGTGTCCCAGGCTCGGCCACTCCGCCATGTGTGGGGCTGGCAGCTGTGCGGCTGTGCTGGAATGGAGGGGACAGTGCAGAGGGGGCCCAGGCTCCGGGCCCTGCTGGGGTGCACAGGCGCAGCCCTGCCTGCTCTGCGAGTTAGTCTCCGCAGCCAACGAAGGTCACCCAGGAGCACTGGTGCTGCTGGCCCAGCCCCAGTGCCGTTGGGCAAGGGCACAGGCAGCACCACAGAATCAGGAGCTAAGTCCCCACACCCACCTGCTCCTTGTCACCGAGGCGCTTTCCACAGAAGCCTGTCTGATGGCCACGGCCGGCTGCCCCACTTCTGCCCCTGCTGGCCGCCCGGCTGCCCTCCCCTGACAGCCGCACCCACCGGCAGCTGCAGATCTCTGGCTGGGACACCATGTTCTGTCTGGCTCCGTGGAACACCAGGCCAGGCCACCCGGGCACAGACCCACTGCAGCTGGACAGGTGTGCCCCGACTTCGACCCTGCCACCCTCACCTAGAGGGAGCGGGCACATGGCCTGGTCACTCCAGACACTGCCCACAGAGAGCCACCCCACAGCCCAGGAGAGGCTGGTGGAGGCTGTGGCCTCTCTGTAGAGAGGCTGGGTGGGGACCTCCGACTGTAGCAGCCAGGTCACACCGGTCAGCAGAACAGACCTCTGGGAGCGCCGCAGCAAGGTGCCGAGGGCAGTGCTGCCTCTCGGGTGCCTCGGACACGGGCCTGCCGCCGTCACCCACCTTCATCCCGTTGCCCAAAGTGGTGCAGGGCATGCTGGTTTGCCTAGTCACCTCAAGTGACCCAGGCGTCGGGGGTCCTGGCCCGTGCCCCAGAGCGGGGCTCCCAGTGAGGAGCTGTCAGTCATCTGGTGCCAGGAGCACATGCTGTGGCCCCCCCTGGTGCTTTCTCCTCCCAGCGGGCAGGCCCTGGACCAGGGGCCTGGGCTGGATCCCAAGACACAGCTGCTCCCCGAAATGTACCAGCCGGGGTGCCCTGCGGGTCTCCCCCTGCTGGGCCGGCACCCTGGGCTGTCAGAGGCCCCTCCCACACGGATGCTCTGTGCTGTGGGCTGGTGGCCAGGGTGGACTGGCCCTGGCTTTGCTGTGGGCCCAGCCTGGCGCCGGGGTGACCTCAGGGCAGACCTGCCCCTGGGGGGGGCCCAAAGCAGCCCTCGGCCGGCCATGGAGGGGCCACTGGCCCAACGCTGTCACTGTGCCGCAGCCTTCTGTGGCACAGCTTACAGTGTCAGCTTAGACTCTGGCCCAGGTGGAGGCCAGGGTGCTCCTCACACTCTCTCGAAACCTCTGGACTCAGCCTGGCCACTGTCCCGCCTCCGAGTGCTCCGAGCCCAGCCTCCCAGGGCAGGGTGCACGCAGCAGGGGCTCTTTCTGGCCAGCAGGGCCCTGGGCCCCCCTCAGGGGCTCAGTGCCCGCGCAGGCAGGACCAAGGTGCGGCCAGATCCCAGGCCCTGTGCCCCACACCGGCCCGGCCCGGGCACCCCCACCGCCCCCTGCGGGGCTGGGATTAACCAGCATGGCTGCACCCCTAATGGGCTCCAGCTGCACAAATGCCCCATCCGCCAGGCTGTCTGTGCCCGACGCCCCTCCCCCAGCCAGGCAGCTGCTCCGGAACCACGGGGGTCAGCCCATGTTGGCTGATCTGCCAGGCAGACCTGGGGACCCCCGGGTTTCTCACTGACCCCATGCTCCCTCCAGACAGCTGCTCACCTGGCAGGGACATCTGGGGGCCAGGGTGGGGTGCCTGGATGATGGGGTGCCCTGCGGCAGATGGCGAGGTGTCCCCTCTCCCACTCAGCTCAGCTGCCTCCTGAGAAGGCTCCAGAGCAGCTGAGAAGAGGGAGGAGCATGCCGGCAATCCTCCCTGCTACAGAGGCCACGGCAGGAGAGCTGTGAGTTTGAGGCCAGCCTGAACCTTGTAGCAAGAATGTGTCTCAAGAAAGAAACAAACAGGGCCGGGGAGTTAGCTAAGTGGTTCCGGCGCCTGTCTTGTAAGCGCAAGGGCCCGGGTTCGATTCCCCGGTAACCACATACCATGCTGGGCATGGAGACTCACCCCAGCAGCAACCAGTACCACATACCACAGTGCCGGGCGTGGTGGCTCACGCCTGTCATCCCAGCACTCGGGAGGCAGAGGCAGGAGGATTGCTGTGATGTGAGTTGGAGGCCGAGCTCAGGGCCAGCCTGAACCACAAAGCGAAACCCTGTCTCAAAAAAAAAAAAAAAAAAAAAAGAAACAAACAAACAAACAAACATAAAAGGCAAATTATCTCAGCTGGTGGGGCTCCCGGCTGCCCTGCCTGGCTGTCAGCCTGTCCCCTCATGTGCTCACCCTCCCCGGCCCCGCTGAGGAACCAGCCAGACCTCCCTGGGTCCCAGCACCTCCAGGCTTCCTGGGGGCCTGCCAGGTCTCCACAAGGCCTGGCACTGCCCCAACCCCAGAGCGGCCATGGTCCCCACCCACAGCAGCCCTGCTGCCGGGCCTGAGCTGGAGGAGGGGTGCCAAGAGCTGGTCCTGCACTCCCGTGATGGGCCTTGGCGGGCAGCAGCCGGGACGCAGCCGCCCACAACTGCCCAGCCGGCTCTTCGGCTCTCGGTGCACGGTGGCCACTGTGGGGCAGGAGAGCAGGACACTGGCACAGGGCGCGGGCTGCTCCCCTCCTCTCTGCCCACTGAGTCACACGCACCCACAGTGGCTTCAGGCAGCAACCAGTCCTTGAATAGCCCTGCTTGGGCGCAGCCCACACCCCTCTGGCCGTCTGGCCGTCTGGGTCAGTGCCACTCCGCTGCATGCACTTGCGCTCTTGGGACACCCCACGCCCTCACACAGCACTGCCCGGGGCACCTGGGACCTTGCTGGTTCTTCCCAGGTCACCCGGGGAAGCTGGAGGAAGGCAGCAACCTCACTTCACCTGCCCCTGCACTGTCTCAAGAGTAAAGTGACACGAAACCAAAGCCAAGCTGGGAATGGTGCCAGCAACCCTACCACTTGGGAGGCTGAGGCAGGAGGATGACAAATTCAAGGACAGCCTCAAATAGGTGAGTAAGGCAAATAAATCCTCCTGGGCATCCTTCTCCTGAAGGCCCCTGTGTGGTGGCCTTGACTACAGGGACAGTCTGGGCTCCGCCATGGCCTGCGTCCTGAGTGTCCCATAGCCCTGCTTGGAGGCTGGGCGCAGGCTGGGCCACTGGCTGGCACCGTAGGGAGGGTGGAGCCTTCCAGGCCCTTGCCTACTTCCTCTGGTGTCCTGGCCACCCAGCAAGCAGCTCTGGTCCCCTCAGGGCCACCTCAGCCGGGAGCTGTGTCCCCAGGACGCAAAGAATGGCCTCTGCTCAGCCTGAGCTCCAGCTGCAAGTCAGCTACGCCTCCTGGGTGACCCCTCATGTCGCAGGAGGAGGAAGCATCACGGCCTCACTGGCCCCACGTTTCCCAGAACAGCCACGGAACACCAAAGGGCTTTGGGGTGCAGCCACACCTCTGTGACCCAGGACTCCTTAGAAAGGGGTCCTGGGAGATTGGCACCGCCCTGAGCCGGGCTGTGACTGACAGGCACTGTCCCCAGAGCAGCCTGGGCAGGGTGGGCGCGGGTACGTCAACCTACGGGTCCTGTGCTCCATGGGACGGGCACGTTGCAGACTTGGCCTGACACTGGGCTTCAAAGCCGCAGGGAAACTTGCTCTGGAGGGACGAGGGTTTTAGTGAAAGGAAATTATTTTTGAGACAAAGTATCACTATGTAGCCCAGGCTGGCCTTTAACTCCAGATGATCCTCTTGCCTCAGCCTCCTCAGCCTGCCGAGTGCTAGGATGACAACGATGTGCCCCACGTCTGGCCAAAGCTCCTCCTGCGGGAGATCATAGGTGGTGTCCACAGCCAGGGCGGAGGTCACTCTAGCGCCGCTCGCTGGGAGGCTAGAAGAGCCCAGCGTGTCTGGGCACCGGTGAGAGCCTTTGAGTCCAAGCCAGAAAGGAAAGTGGGCATGGTGCCGTTTCCGGATGTAAGGACTGGACCGGGGAGGCTGAGGGTCGCTGAGTCGGACACACAGCGGGCGTGTGGCGCCCCGACCTAGGGCTGTACCGTGGCGCAGGTCCCACGAGACCTCCGCAGGGGGAGGACACACAGTGGCCAGAGTCCAGGGCAGCAGCACCTCTGGGGGCCAGGGAGGCACTGCCCTACACGAGGCCACTCCCCCACTTCACAAGACTCAAGGAGCCAGCTATGGTGCCCACGCCTATCAGCTCAGCACTCTGAGAGGCTGAAACAGGAGGACTCAAGCGTGAGCTTAGCCTAGGCAAGTTGGCAGCTCATTAACCAGGAACTGCTCCTGCGCCCTGCACAGGGCTGGGTGCGGGGAATGGGAGAGGTCTTCCAGGGAGCACAGGTAGGGGGCTCAACCCCACAGGCTGAAGCCTCTTTTTTTTTTGAGACAGGGTCTCGCTTTGTGGTTCAGGCTGGCCCTGAGCTCAGCCTCTCACTCACATCACAGCAATCCTCCTGCCTCTTCCTCCCGAGTGCTGGGATTACAGGCGTGAGCCACCACGTCCGGCACTGTGGTATGTGGTACTGGTTGCTGCTGGGGTGAGTCTCCATGCCCAGTATTGTTATGTGGTTACCGGGGATTGAACCTGGGTCCTTGCACTTCCAAGACAGGCGCCGGAACCACTGAGCTAAATCCCCGGCCCAACCTCTCTTTTTTTTTGAGATAGGGTCTTGCTTTGTAGTTCAGACTGGCCCTGACCTCACTTAAGTAGCCCAGGCTAGCCTCAAACTCACAGCAGTCCTCCTGCCTCTGCCTCCCAAGTGCTGGGATTGCAGGCAAGAGCCATCACACCAGGCATGGTTGTGTGTGGTTACCAGGATCAAATCTGAGACCTTGCACTTGCAAGGCAGGTGCCTGAATCACTGAGCTAAATCCCCAGCTCCTGGGCCCTATTTTAAATCCCGGCAGAGTTGGTTAGTTCCATCCTCAGGGCTGCTGCAGGGTGAGTCCCTTACCCTCCGTTCACAGATGGCGTAGGAGGCTGAGCACTGGGCAGTGGCTTTGGTCAGTTGGGACAGAGCCTGAGGCCCCTGCGCCCTCCAGCCCAGGCCACTGACCCAGCAGCAACCAGTACCACATACCACAGTGCCGGGTGTGGTGGCTCACGCCTGTCATCCCAGCACTCGGGAGGCAGAGGCAGGAGGATTGCTGTGAAGTGAGTTGGAGGCTGAGCTCAGGGCCAGCCTGAACCACAAAGTGAGACCCTGTCTCAAAAAAAAAAAAAGAAAAAGAAAAAGAATGTGAACTTAGGTCCCATGTCGTGGCCCAGAGAGCCGTGCATCTAGCAGCCAGGGAGGTCTGGGAGTTTACCCGGGGGACACAGAGACCCTCACTCTCCAGGGAGACAGACGAATTTTGTCTGGGAAAGCACCAGAGCTCTGTGCCTGCGCCGGTCCTGAAGGAGTCTCTGGCAGGACAAGGGGTCCAGGGTCCAGCAGCGAAGGGAGCAGGGTCTGGGCTGGAGCGGGGAGCTCAGTGCGGTGGGACGGAGCAGAAAACAGGAAGTAGGGGCTACAAAGCCAGCAGTGCCCAGGCCCAGGAGGGTGCTGCCCGGCCAGGGCTCAGGAAGGGACCCTGGCCGGACACCAGAGCCCGGGGAAGGATGGCCCCTCGGCTACTGGCCTAACGCTGCAACTTAGCTTCTAGCGTGGGTGGGGGCTTGGCGTGCCCGTGATCTTGAGTATGGACCCCAGGGTGCTGTGTGACTGAGCCAGAGGCTAAGCTGCCCAGGTGAGACTCAAACCTGCCAATCTGCCGCTCCTACTTCTCAGTGCTCAGATCCCTGGCATCAACCAGCCTGCCCAGCCTGCCCCATCTTTATTTTATTTTTTTGAGACAGGCTCTCACTTTTGTAGTTCAGGCTGGCCTTGAGCTCAGCCTTGAACTCACAGCAATCCTACTTCTGCCTCCCGGGTGCTGGGATGACAAGCGTGAGCCACCACGACCGGCAAGGCCTGGTCTTTAACTGGGTTCTGCAGGGCCAGCCTGGAGCTGGGCGGTCAGGCCAGGGTCCCTCCGTCCTGCTCCTCCCACACTGTCCACACTGGGCCTCTCCAGTTGTTACTGGGGGTCTGGAATGGGTTGTGGGTGACGCCTCCACTACTGTTAGGTTTACTGGTCCCCGCCAATTCTTTTGGGGGAGGGGACATGTATAAGATCCTCGCTTTTCCAAACAGAACTGCTAAGGGCTGGAGCCAGAGCCTTGCATGGCACGCCTCAGGGGGGCCGCCATCTCTAGCCTCAGAGAGGGACAGAGACAGAGACCTACTCCCCAGCACAGAGTTAAACCCCATCCCCTGCCGGTGGGAGGGCGGGGCAGCGGCCGGCTGTGCCCCACCCTGGGGAGGACACTGTCCAGGCCTGGTCTCACACAATGCACATAAAGCCAAGGCCCTGGGGCTCAGAGGTGGGACCCGCACCCCCTTCCTACAAAGACTGGTTGGGGCCCCGTTGTTCCAGGCGTTAGTGTGGTTGTAGAGACGCTGCTTGTGCTTAGTAATTTAACTCTCCTGGCTGCCCGGCGTCTGAAGTGCAGCTCGGGGAGCCATAGTCCCTGCCTGCCGCTGCTGAGGTTGGGGCAGCCTCAGGAGACCTCACACACATCCTTGGGCACAAAGCAAGTTTGCACCGCCCGGCAGTGGGTTGGGGGCTCCGCCGGAGTCCCACGCACAGGCTCCAGCCACATGACTTCAATTACCAGAGCTGGCTCCCTACCCCAGCCACACACTGCTGGGGGGGGGTCCGCGGGCAGCCAACAAAGGAGGGGACAAGACACCCCTTCCCGTGGCTTTTCAGCTAAAAAAGCAGCTGCCCACTTCTCCGCCCACCTCACCCGGGAGGTGCGGAGAGGGGAGGGAGGCGGTTTGGGTCCCTAATAAAAGTTACAACCCTGTTAAACGCAATTAAAGGGCTAGACCTCTGGAAGATAATTAAATACAGTTTATTATTATAAAGATTAGCTTCCAATTTGCACGATCAAGAAACAGGAGGTGGGAAAACTGAATTGTTGCTGTAGTTGTCTTCAGATCAGTCCTCTGGAATTAAACTGCTACAATATCCCAAACGGTTGAGGGAACGGGTGTGCTGGGAGCCAGCAAATACATTTTACACACCGCTTCGCAAGGCCCTGCAGGGAAGTCTTGGATTTTATTCGTGGGGGAGGGGAAGATAAGAAACATCTGTTACACACAGCCCACCAGTCCCGGCCGCAAGAGGAACGCGCCCACCCCGTGCCACGGAGGGCTCCGGCCTGCTCCCAGGCAGACACACACCTTTCCCCTTTTTACTTTTGGAGAAGTTTTAAAAGAAATCAGTCTTTTGTTAAAACAGACCAAAAACCCCATCAACCCATCAGTACCTCCCTCCACAACCCCCCCCCCTTTTATTGCGTTTTTTTGAGAGGGAAAAAAAGAAAAACAAAGGCCTCAAACAACCGTAAAAATCCACTCATAGCACACAAACCCTTCCGAACATAGCCACCTCGAGCTGAGGAAGGACTTTCAGTCGTCTGCAGGAAGAGCAAACTGCAGGGGAAGACGCAGGGAGACGCTGGCTCCTAAAACTCAGACTCTCCACAAGTTCGACCGCTGAGGGTCCCCTCGAAATGCAGGCGGAGCTCGGGACCACAGCTGGGAACTTGTGCAAAGTGAGCCGAAGGCGGTGAGCGGGGAGAGGCGCAGACCCTCAAGCCGAGCAGAAGGCGCAGGCCCCCCGCGGCCCTCCCCCGCTCCCGCCTCGCCTTTTTCTTCCCTTCCTTAGCAAGTTCCCAAGCACTGAGAAGGGCTTGGGACAAATGAGGAAGGTGGGAGAGGAGAAAGGAGACAAAGACAAAACGAATCCGGGTTTGGACCCTACACGTCCCGCAGCTCGGCAGGCGCAGAGCAGGCAGAGGCCTGAGGACCTGGGTCTCCTGGGTCAGCCGCCAGCCCTGCCCGGGCCCCGGATCCCAGCCCGGGGCGGGCTGCTTGGGCATCCCACCCAATCTTCAGCCGTGGAGCCCTCCCGATCTTTTTTTTTCTTTTAAATAGAAAATATATAATTACATTTGCAAAGACTATGCACAGTTCTAGTTACAAACCTGGCCAGGCATGGTGGGGCTGCGGGTGGGGGTCCGGCCCGCGCGCGGCTCTCATACAGTGGTCTCCCCACGCCGGCCCCGCGCCAGGCGCGCGTAGAACTTGCGCCACGAGTGCAGCGTTTTGCCGGACCAGATCCAGAAGCCCGACGTGATGCCCACGATGAGCGTCATGAGGTACTTGATTATGTAAACTGTGAAGTCGGGCGAGGCGCGCGGCGCGTGGGGCGCGGGGCACGGGATGGCCAGGCTGCGGCAGTGCTGGCTGACCCAGGAGCGCTCCCAGCGCTCGCGGAAGGCCTGCTCGTAGAAGTAGCAGGCCAGCACGATGGTGGCAGGCACCGTGTAGAGCACGGAGAAGACGCCGATGCGCACCATGAGGCGCTCCAGCTTCTCCGTCTTGGTGCCGTCGTGCTTCATGACGGTGCGGATGCGGAAGAGCGACACGAAGCCGGCCAGCAGGAAGGACGTGCCCACGAACAGGTACACGAAGAGCGGCGCCAGCACGAAGCCGCGCAGGGGGTCCAGGCTGTGCAGCCCCACGAAGCACACGCCGCTCAGCAGGTCGCCGTCCACCTGGCCCAGGGCCAGGATGGCCACGGTCTTGACTGCCGGCACGGCCCAGGCCGCCAGGTGGAAATACTGCGAGTTGGCCTCGATGGCTTCGTGGCCCCACTTCATGCCAGCCGCCAGGAACCAGGTGAGCGACAGGATGACCCACCAGATGGAGCTGGCCATGCTGAAGAAGTACAGCACCATGAAGAGCAGTGTGCAGCCCTCCTTCTTGGTGCCCTGCACCACCGTGCGGTAGCCGTCCTCCGAGAAGCGCTCGTTGCACACGGCGCGCTCCTGCAGCAGGAAGCCCGCGATGTAGGCCACGGACACCATGGCATAGCAGCCGGACAGGAACACGATGGGGCGCTCGGGGTAGCGGAAGCGCTGCATGTCCACCAGGTAGGTGGTGACGGTGAAGAAGGTGGAGGCGCAACACAGCACAGCCCACGTGAGGATCCAGAGGCGCGCGAACCGCGTTTCCTCCTGCGAGAAGAAGAGCGAGCCGTCCGGGCGCGCGGGCTCACAGGGTGCGGCACAGTCGCGCTCGCCCAGGAAGCGGTAGCTCAGGTAGGTGGGCACGCGTAGCACTCGCGGGCACCGGAACGGGGGCGTAGGCGGCGCGGCGAGGCGCGGGCGCGGCGCGGGCGACGCGGGCGCGGTGCCGGGCGCGGGCCCGGGTGGCGCGGTGCCTGGCCCGCCGTCCTCCGAGCGGTTCTGGCCCACGCACAGCTGCTCCGCGCCATGGCGCGGGAAGAGCTCGCAGCGCAGGCGCTCGGGCCACTGGAAGCCGAACTTGTTCATGAGCGCTTCGCAGCCCTGGCGCGCGCGCTCGCAGATGGCGCGGCACGGCGGGATGGCCTGCTCCAGCACCGTGCACACCGGCGCGTACATGGCGCACAGGAAGAAGCGCAGCTCGGGCGAGCACTGCACCTTCACCAGCGGGTAGAACTGGTGCACCTCCAGTCCCGCGTCCTCTTGGCTCGTGTGGCCCAGGAGGTTGGGCAAGATGGTCTGGTTGTAGGCGATGTCAGTGCACAGAGGGATGGAGATGGGCTGGCAGAAGCCGTGCTCAGGCACCGAGAGGCCCCGCTCTGCGCGCGCGCGCAGCAGCAACGTCGGCAGGAGCAGCAGCGCCAGCAGCGGGCGGGGCGGGGAGCGGCGGGGCTGCATGCTGCCGCGGAGCGCGGGACCTGGCCGGCCCGTGCGAACTCGGCCCGCGCCCGCCGAGTCAGGACTCTGCTCCTCCCGCTCCGCCGGCCGCTCCGGCTCGAGCTCCTCCCGCAGGCGCCTTTGTGCCTCCTGCCGTCTCACCTCCGCCTCTTTGATCCCAATTAGTCGGTTTCAAGGAGTCCCCGCCGGCGACCCGGCCCATTCCCGCCGACACCCCTCCCAAGAAAGGGATCCTTGAAACCGCCCCGTCGAGCGCTCAGTGTCATCACCCCCGCCTGTGCTCCGAGCCAATCAGATTCAAAACCGGGCCCCGCCCCGGGCTCTGATTGGTATTTTTCCCGTAATAAGACCCGAAACCAGACGTCCCGAACCACCCAGCTCCTCTGGGCTGTTAAAGAGACCGGCTGTGGGGTGGGGACACCGCCTGGGGCCCCGAGACCCTCACCCGGAGCCTAGGACCCCAGTTCTCAGTCCTCCAGGAGGATGCTGCCCTGCCTCGGTTGCTGCAGACCCCTCTCCCGTTCCAGGTTGCAAAATAAGTCAAAAACTTCGACTTACTTTTTTTTGCTTAAAAAAAACAAATAAAAACTAGTAATTTGCAGATATGTACCAGCCTCTTCTTGCAGAGCCTGGGCAGACGCGTCGCCTCACCCCATGCTCGGGGCCTGGGGTTCGCCTTGCCCTTCTGTTCGCACCCTTCCACGACCCTCTGAAAAATGGAAACCTGTTTCTTTAAGAGGCTCTTGAAAGGGGCCCGGGGTCTGCGGTCCGGGCGTAATGGCCCCGCCTGGAGCACAAAGGACCCCATTATGGTCCTTTGTGGCAGCGGCGCCTCGGACTAACGAATTCTGGAATGCGGCGGGTCTGGGGGCAGGAACCGCCCCTGCACCCCTAATCTTCAGGTTGTAAAGCGAAGCTGGGGCTGTGATCCGAAGTTAATGGGGAGGAGGGAGAGGATCAGCGGGGCTGGAGATGGCTCGTAGTCCCTGCTCCTCCGCCCCGAGAGCGAGAGCGGTCCTAGCAAGGGGCGCCGGGCTGGGTCCCCGGAGTGTGCGGCGAGGGTGCGCTGGGTAACACCCCGCCAGGTTCGCGAGTGATCGAGGACCCGGGACTCGCGGAAATCTGCCGCGGGCACGTGTAGTCCCTGCCACGGGATCCAGGGGAACAGGCTGAGAAAAACGCAAATCAGGCCCAGCACCGGGCTGGCGCCTGCGCTGATTCACAAAAGGGCCGCGTTTTAAACCAGGAAGTTGAAAAGAAAGGAATGGGATGGGACAAAGGAGAGAAAACTATGGAGGGACCTCGGTTTGACCCGATTCAAAGATGTTTCTCTTGACCGAGTGAAGGTCGCGAAGGTTTCCACAACCCCAAAACCGCCCTTTTGTGTCCTGGGGAAGTATCATTTCCCCCCCCCCCGCCGGAAAGTCTTCCTTCAGCATCAAGGCGACTTTGCTCTGGGCCCGGGTACCCTGCCCTCTTGCCTCTCCCTGCTCCACCCCGGATTCACCTCACAGCCAGGCCGATCTCCCACCCCGGGAGCGCCAGCTGGGGATGAGCGGAGGGAGCCCCCTTCCAGGCCTGAGTGAGTGTGGCCCCTTCCCTGGCCACCCCTGGGGGCTGAAGAGGGAGCTCTTTTCTTCGGCACACTTCCTCGTTTACACCGTTGAGTTTCAGCGCTAAGGAGCGAAGCCCGGTCCCGCCCGGTGGGTGGGAGCCGGACACCAGCCTAGACCCCAAGCCCCAGCACACTGCTGCTGAGACCTCTCCCAGGCCAGTTAGAAGGGCTGCAGGGGATGTGGAGGATGGCGAGTCCTTACCCCTGAACAGCTGACAGCAGGGGTCCCAGGTGTGTGACACAGGACTCTCATGCCGTCCTTCGGGAGGCCAAGGCATGAGGATCACAGCTTGAGCCCAGCCTTGCGCTTGGCGATTTAGGAAGACACTCTCAAAAATGAGAAAGGAGAGCTGGAGATTTAGCTCGGTGGTTCCAGCCGCCTGCCTTGCAAGCACAAGGGCCCGAGTTTTATCTCCACTTCCACATACCACAGTGCTGGGCATGCTGACTCATACCTGTAAGCCCACACTCGGGAGGCAGAGGCAGGAGGATTGCTGTGATGTGAGTTGGAGGCTGAGCTCAGGGCCAGCCTGAACTACAAAGCGAGACCCAGTCTCAAAAATAAAAACAGTGAAAGACAAAAGGGAGGGGCGGGGGCAGCTGCTCACCTGGACCCCTAGGTTCAGTCCTCAGCCTTGAACAAAAGAAAACTTGAAATTTAGAAAGTTGTAGCCTCCTGGACCTCCGCAGAGATCTCGTGTATGTGTAGCATGTTAGGTGGCACAAGAAGTCACAGTGTGGCCTGACCACTCCTGTCTTTCCTATGAGCAGCCCGCATGTGGACAGGGCCAGGACTGGGATCAGACTGCGGTCAAGCTGAGACTGGACCCAGTGCCGCTGCACCAACAACAATCCCAGCCTTTCTTATCTCTGGATTGGAAATATGCTTGCTATGTTGCCCAGGCCGGGCTTGAACTTGTGATCCTCCTGTATCAGCCTCCCAGAGTGCCAGGACTGCAGGCCTGAGCTACCACACCTGGCTGTACCGCCCTTCCCGATGAGAAGTGGAGGCCTGGGACAAGAGTGACACTTGCCCCTTGAGGGACGTAGCCTTTTGCTTTGAGGGTTGTTTTCTTAGTTTTTTAAGACAGGGTCTTGCTTAGTTGTTCAGGCTGGTCCTGAACTCAGCAATCCTCCTACCTCTGCCTCCCAAGTGCTAGGATTACAGGCATTTACCAGGGATAGAACTCAGGACCTTGCCCTTGCAAGGGTGGCGCCAGAACCACTGAGCTAAATCCCTGGCCTGTGCTTAACTTGGTCACTAACCTCCACAGGCCCCTGATTTTGCATCTGCTGCATAGCTGTGGCAACCAGTCAACTTCACGGAGCCCAAATTCCCCTCCGTATGTGTGACCAAAACAGGCTTTTCAGCTGGGGATGTGGTCGCCGACAGAGCACATAGCCTCTCTTCAATCTCCGAGAAACTCTCAAAACTAAAGTTTTTTAAATGTGAGAAATGTCTAAAATAATTTCAGAATGACAAAATAAATTTCTTAATCATAAAGCACCAAGATAAAAAGTGATGTGAATTAAATTTCATTCATCCTTGAAAGCCAGGGGCATCCTGACTGTTTCTTGAGCTCCTCAGAAGCACTGCACGAGTGCACACAGCTCAGGTGCTGGTCTCATCCTGAAAATTCAGGCTCGAGGTCCTGTAACCACAGGTGACAGCGCAGGTTCAAACCTTGCTCGGCCGCGGCGCAGGTTCTGTCTCCAGCACACAGCCCTGATGTCTAGTGGGCCGCTGGGTCCCGGGAGGGGGAAATGAGGTCCTCAGGGGAGCAAAGGGAGACTCAGTGACGAGGAGGGGTCTCCAAGCCCTTCCTCTGGAACCCAGACTCACATCGTGAGTGTGTGCAGCCCCCCAGCCAGAAACCCCCGAACTGTGGTGGACCCCAGGGTGCAGGCTGGCTGGGACTCGACCCGCCCACAGCCGCACCTGGCTCTTGGGATGAATTACACAGACCTGGGCTCTGTCTGCCCGTGCTGTCTACCAGCAACAGCAGAGACAGGCTCTGGACTTTTTTTTCTTTTTCTTTTTTTTTGTACTGGGACTTGGACTCAGGATCTTGTGCTTGCCAGGCAGGCATGGTGGCACTTTGCCAAGTCCCTGACTTGTTTTCCTTTTCCTTTCTTTTTTCCTCTTTTCTGGTTCTTGTTCTTGTTTTGTTGTGGGTTTTTTTTTTTTTCATAGTTTTTATTTGTTGTTGGCATTTGGTGGGTTTTTGTTTCGTTTTTTGACATGATCTCTCTATGTTGCTCAGGCTGGCCTTCAGCTTACTATGTAGTCCAAGCTGGCCTTGAACTCTCGGTGATTCTCCTGCCTCAGCCTCCCAAAACCTGAAACTTGAGTGTGCACCACCACATCTGGTCTTAAACACAGTCTCTAGGTTTTTATTGCTGTCTTCTGTTCTTGTCCGCCTTCCTTCTTTCCTGTCTTCACCAGTTTCCCAAAGTTTATGTGATCTTTGTCTTCAAGCCCTACTTCTTTTTTTGTTTTTTTTTTTTTAGGTTTTTTTGAGACAGGGTCTCGCTTTGTAGTTCAGGCTGGCCCTGAGCTCAGCCTCCAACTCACATCACAATCCTCCTGCCTCTGCCTCCCGAGTGCTGGGATGACAGGCGTGAGCCACCACGCCCGGCACTGTGGGATGTGGTACTGGTTGCTGCTGGGCTATTGCATGTGGTTACCGGGGATTGAACCCGGGTCCTTGCGCTTGCAAGATAGGCGTTGGAACCACTGAGCTAAATCCCCGGCCCTTCAAGGCCTACTTCTGATCTCTTCTTCTTCTTCTATTTCCCTATTTCCCTCCTAGCTCCTCTGAAATATTCTCCCCTTAGGGTAACATTGCCATCTGAAAAGCTTACTTATTTATATGATTTTCTGGAGTTTTTTAGATTTTGTTACATAATCACAAATCTAGTTTCACAAGGTTAAAGGTGGCAAATTAATAGTTTTCACAGTTTGTCGTTTTCTAGGCTCTATTTGATACTATTGTTATTGCTAGTTGTACTACTTCAGCCAAGGTGACATAATTGTGCTAATCAATGTCCTTCCTGGCTTGCCAAGACAGACTGCCTAAGGGTCTCAAAAAATAAACTGTATGCCAGTGTCAAGCAGCTTCGAGGCCGAGTAGGTAGAAACTTCACATCCCTAATAAACTGAAGAGGTAGGAAGGATCTTGCAATGGATTCAAAACCCAGAAGCCACCTGTGAAAATTAGTTATTTCTTAAGGATTCTGAATAAGGCAATAAAGCCACTTGCCATGAGCAACTTACAAGAATCAACCAGGAATTAAGCTTTAAAAGAAAGAGATGATGACATTTAAACAAGATGCAACTCTCCCAGACTTCTACCTCATCAAAGGCTAACCCAGGGGGCAGTGAGGAGAATAATCCAAAACCACTTGCCTGGACTCCAGATTGGTAACAGTGGAAGTAACAAGCGGACAAGGAGGCTTAGTCAAGAATCACAGCAGCAGTAATTTCTCATATAACTGCAGAGCTGGTGAGCAGAATGGAAGGCACGATTAATGACTCTAGCACAGATGCAGATATTTTAAAATTAAAGGGATGCAGGAAAATGATAAAAAATCAGGAACAACTAGCCCAGCTGAGAAATGGAAACCGTAAATGCCCAGAATAGTAAAGAAATGCAGCCCACGGAGCAGAGTCACAGCCATCTTAGAGATTAAAAACTCCCTTGAAAGTATATGTGGCAGAAGGAGTCAATGTGAGGACATAATAACAGATACAGAAAAGATTTATTAAAACAGCAAGAGACCACGAGAAATCAATCCAGTAGCAGCTAGAGGGTGCAAAGGATAGCATTTCATTGATCTGAGTCAGTGAAAAAGCAGGAGATGGTGCAGTGACATAAAAAACCTGTTCACAAAAGTAACTGCAGAGAATTTCCCAAACACGGAAAAAGAATTTTACACACACATGTTAAGCATATAAAACTCCAGTTAACTATGACCAAAAATAATCTTCCCCAAGGCATATAACAGTCAAGATTGCAGAGATTCAACACAAGCACAGAATATTAAAAGCTGTTAGAGAAAATAAACAGCCCATCAGAATCACAGCAGACTACTCAACACAAACCTTCCAGTCAAGGAGAGATTGGAGTGAAATGTTTCAAGTCCTAAAGGAAAGCAACCTCCAACCCAGACTGATGCACCCTGCAAAACTATCTTTCGAAATTTATAGAGAGATAAGGTATTTCCATGACAAAGAACATCTGAGGAAATTCATGCCGATCGAGCCGGCACTCAAAAGTGCTCCGGAAGATGTCCCAGAAAGAGATAACAAGGGTGACAAGTCCATGAACCCCAACAGCACAGAAGAGAGGGGGCCAACAGAGGGAGAGTGACATGACAGGGGTAAGTCAGTACATGTAATTAGAGCCACCAATCCTAATGATTTTAACTCACTAATTAAACAGACGGACACAAGGGATTAAGAAGCAAGATGCGACAATATGCTGCATAGGAAAAACACATTTAATTGAAAAAGAAGTTCTTAGGCCGAAAGTCAAAGGATAGAAAACAATACTCCTGGAAAAAAGCAAGAGCAGCTATTCTATTTGCAGACAAAGTGGGTTTCAAGCTAAGACTGACTAAGAGAGACAAAGGTGACTGTGTCCTTGTAGAGGGAATGATCCAAGAGGAAGCGATGACAAATAGAGGCACACCAAATACTAGTGCACCTGACTATATAAAACAAATGCTAACAGACATGAGAAATCAAATAGGCATTAATAGAGTTGTAATGGGGACCTCAATATCCCACAGATCAAGCAGACAAAAAGATCAACGTTGAAATACAAGAACTGAAGCAGACTTTTGAACAAATGGACTTAGCTGTCTTCAGTGTTCCACATGCAACATCAGAATAAACATTTTCTCAGCTGCACGTGGAATATTCTATGTTAGCTTATAGAACATGCCTAAATAAATGGAAAGGAGTTGAAATGACCCCATGCATAGTATCAGACCATAGTGCAATGAAATTGGAAGTCAAAAGAAACTGTAAGAACTTCATAAACACATGGAAATTAAATAACACCCTCCTGACAACCAATGAGCCACAGCTGAGATTAAATAAGAAATCAGTTTCTAGAATTCAATGATAATGTGATAAAACATACCAGAGCTTATGGGAAGCAATGAACGCAATCTTCCAAGGGAGATTTACTGATGAATACTCATAAACAGAGTGGACCCAAATAAACGACCTAATGTTGAACCTCAAGCTTCTACAAAAGGAAGAACCAATCAAATCCAAAGATAGTATGAGAAAGGAAATTATAAAAATCAGAGCAGTGGGCCAGGAATTTACTTCAGTGGCACCACACTCGCTTTGCATGCTAAGATCCTGAGTTTGATCCCTGGTACCAGAAAAAAACAAAACAAAACAAACAAAAAACCAGCAGAAATTAATATAATGGTAATAAAAAATAAATAGAAGGAATAATGAGTTGAAGAGTTACTTTGAAGATTATATAAAGTCAATCAACCCTTAGCCAATCTTATTTAAAAAAAAAAAAACTCAAATCCATGCACTTAGAAACAAAAAGGGAGAAATCACAACAGATCCAGGTCATCAATACGACTTCAAGAACTTAATAAGGTTTTAATAAGATGGAAAACATAGAAGAAATACACAGATTTCTAAATATGTATGAACTACCAAAATTGAAGAAGACATAAAAATTTGCAATAAACCAGTATCAGCCAATGAAATTGAAGATGTAATTAAAAACCTACCAAGAAAAGCCTGGCCCCTGACAGATTCACTGCTGATCTTGTTGTTCTTGTTGTACTGCAGATCAAACTCAGGGCTTGGCGTTTGTGAAGCAGGTGCCATGTCACTGAGCTAAATCCCTGGCCCTCATTGCTGAATTCTCTAAGAAATTTGAGAAGACCTAAGGTTGCTACTTCTCAGAGCCTTTCATGAAAATCAAAGGGAAAGACATTCTCGAATTCATTCTTGGAAACAAGCATCACCGTGGGACCCAAATCAGAGAAGGATCCACCCGCAACAGAGAACTGCAGGCCAGTCCCTCTAATGAACAGAGATGCAAAGTCCTCAGAAGGATACGAACAATGCAGTAAATCATCAAGAATTTTATACCATTTATATATGGTATAAATGGAAGGCTGGGAGCCTGAGCCTGGCAGAGGAAGGGAGTCTCGGGTGCCTGGACCAGAACCGTGTTTTCCAAACCCAAACTCGGAACTAGCAAGATAGCCAGGTGTGATGGGCATGCCTGTGGTCCCGGCACTCAGGAGGCTGAGGCAGGAGGATCACTTCAAGTTGGAGGCCAGCTTGGGTTACATAGTAAGTTCAAGGCCATCCTGAACTATAGAGCAAGGCCCTGACTCAAAAAATCAAAAATAAAAATAGCCAGGGATTTAGCTCAGTGGTTTCAGCGCCCCGGGTTCCATCCCAGGTAACTGCATACCACAGTGCCGGGCATGGTGGCGCACGCCTGTAATTCCAGCGCTCGGGAGGCAGAAGCAGGGAGATTGCTGAGTTGGCTTGAAGTACAAAGCGAGACCCTGTCTCAATAAATAAATAAATAAATTTTAAAAATAGAGAACCAGGGAGAGCAGATGGGCGGCAGCCCTGGAGTCAGGGTTTAAAATCCGCCTGTCCTGGAATAACTAAGCTGTGAGGCCCCGCACGCCATCAAGGAAGGGAATCGGAGAGGTCAGCCCAAGACACGGGCCCTCACCGGAGCCTGTGTGTGCTCCCCCTGGGCCCTCCGGAGCGCACCCCTCCGACAGAAGAGGAGGGGCCCCAGGGGGAGCTGGGGGACCGTGAGCAGGGCAGGGCTGACGCTGGCGGTGCGCTGGACTCCCCGGCAGGGCCTCTGCACAGCCCTGGGCAGGCTCGCCGGGCTCCGCTGTCCCGCCCGGGAGCTGGCTCTCTGGGCCGCCTGGTCTTGCTGCCTCGGGTCCCACGAGCAGACACAGGGACGCTCGGAGCGTCTCACCAGGCGGCAGCACTGGGGCGAGAGCGCGCCAGGCCGCGGGGACCGGAGGCCGGCCTTGCTCCGGGGCAGGGCAGCCGCGGCGGCGCTCCGGGAGCGGGCTCTCCGAGAAGCGGGGCCGCCCGAGCGCTCGCGGCTTCCGCAGCACTTCGGGAGGTCGGTCGTTACCCCGTCTCCGATGCGCAAGCCGCGCCCCGGGCTGGGCGCCGCGCCGACGTCGGAAGGGCCCGCAGCGCGGCAGCCAACCGCGAAGCCGGGCTCGCGCTCCAGACGCGACGTGGTCCAGGGTTTGGGAATGTCCTACTTCGTTCCGCCCTCCCTTTTGCGCCTGGGTCTTGGTGAGCTGCCGAGACCAGCTTTAACCCCCGGATTCAGTCGAGCAATCCTCCTGCCTCAGCCTCCAGGAACATGCCAGGCATGAGTTCCAGGTCCCTGTGTTTCGATCCGGGGTTTCTCCAGTGCCTTCTCTTCCCTCTGTTAAGTCTCAGACCCAGGGACTTCACCATACAAAGGCGAAGGGTTTATGGAGGCACAAACTGCGAAAGAAGCCTCCCAAGTCAGAGCAGGCCGGATGCCCCTGGGGCATTCCACGGGGAGGCGGGAGAGCGGGCGCCGGCCAGGCCTGGGATCGGAGCCGCCGGCCGCCCGCCCCTTCTTTGTGCTCGTCCCCCCCACACAGTGCATGGGGGCGGGGATCTCAGGCTCCTCCCGCCGGTACGCCCCAGCTGCCCGCGCGGAGAGCACCCGGAGGAGCCGCCGGCCTTGCCCCGCGCCGGGCACACCACCCCTTGGCCGGGGCCCCTTCCGGGCCGAGACAGCAAGGCTTTATTTCGGAAAGCGCCCACGCCTCCCCCGGCCCTTCAGCGCGCGTGTCGACTCTGCGCCCTGCCCTCTCCCGGCCTGGCCTGCACCCGGGGGTCAGCTCCGGGTCCCTCCCGAGGGTGGGGCACCGGGAGGTGTCGGGAGACTAAAGGACCGAGGCAGCGGGCTGGGGTCCACCCACGCCCATCCTCAGCCGCTCCAAACAGGCGGAGATCTCGGTGAGCAGGAAGCGGAGGTGAGCTCTCACCCCCTGCATCTAGGGGCCGAGGGTGGGGACCTGAGGCGTCCATTTGACGCCAGGCAGGGCCCGGAGGATGAGCCTGGGCCCCTGGGAGAGTAGGAGGCCAGCCTCAGGCGTTCTCACTCCTGGGGGTCCGGGGCCCAGGGGCGCCTGGGTCCTAGGGTAGCTTCAGCTACAGCGACACCCCTGCACCCACAGCTCGGTGCAGCACAGCCTAACCCTGGAAGGGGAGAGCCCAGCCTTCCAAGTTCCAGGGAACCCCAGTGGCCTCAGTGTGGGGAGGGGGGGAGTGTGGTGAGCCGGGTGGGGGTGGGGCTCACCCCAGCAGTGTCACTTCAGCCCCCCACAGCTCTGTGGCAGAGATCAGAGCTGGTGGGGTTGGGTATGAGGCACAAAGATTTTAAAATCCTATACAAATATCAGTAAATCTGCTTAGGCGTGGTGTGGGATGCCTGTAATCCGAGCCCCCAGGAGGCTAAGGCCATGAGTTCAAGGCCAGCCTGGGCCACACAGTGAGTTCAGGTTCAGAGTACACAGAGAGACCCTGCCCCCCCCAAGAAAACAAAATCCAGGTTGGCACCAGAGTGCTTGCATTTAGTACTGGCTCAGCCAGCAGCTGTGTGACCTCAGCTCTGTCGCTCGACTCTCCCGTGCCTGCTTCGCCACTGCATCGCTGGAACAAAATATGTGATGCCCGCGACTGAAGAAAAGTCCGCTTTGGCTCACAGGGCAGTTCCTCTGGGCCGCACAGCATGATGGGCGGCGTGGACCTGGCTGAGGAGAGCAGCACCTGGCAGGGCGGACAGGAAGCAGGGAGGGGAGAGAGAGAGATGAGACCCAGACACCACCTCTTCTGACCAGACCCCACCTCCTAACAGCAAGTCCGCTCTGGCCCCATAATCCTCCCAAGCCTTCCCAAAGATCTGCCCACAAGCACAGGAGGAGGAGCACCTAGACACGGTGGAGTTCCGCTCCTGGCTCCCGAAAGTCTCACAAGCATCCCTTCACCCAAAATGTGTGTAGTCCAGCTCTAAGAGTTGCCGAAGTCCTGGCAGTTCCAGCACTACCGAAAAGTCAAACTCTTGGCTCGACAAACTCTTAGCTGTGAGTCCCTATAAAGATCAAAAAGGAAGCTAAACTGTGTGGGCACACACTCATTCCAGAGAGGGGGAAGGGGAGAGAAACAGAAGGAGCTCAGAAAGATCAAAACCCAGCAGGGCAAACATTAGATCCTGCAGTCACCCAGCACAGGGCAGGCCGTGGCAAGGTAAGCTCCAAAGGGTGAGGACTGCACAGGCTTCACGGGCAGTTGCGCTCTCAGCGCCGCCCTCTCGGGCTGGACCGCACACTGTGTGCAGCTTTCTCTAGCAGACGTTCCGTGTGCCTGTCTTCTGCAACACCCCAGGACTGTCACTGTACCTTCGACTTGACTCACACAGTGTCATGCACTGCCCTCTCTGGGGCACACAGCCTGCTCTCTCAGGCTTTCTGGAATCTAGGGGAAGCCTTTCTGACCCAACAAATCTTTCTGTGTACCTGTAAACCAGCACCACGAGGATGACGCCAAGGTCTGCCTCTGGCTCTAGCAGTAGCTGGGCCCCTGTGGGTCATAGCTGCAGAGACCTGAGTGCCTGAATGCCTGAATGCTGTGAAGGGAATCTCAGGGAAAAGTAGAAGTCCCTCAGAGTAAAGCCTCACTTTTCCAGTTTTGAGCCTGTGAAGGGCAGGGCCTTGCTGGCTCCTCACATGACCTCAAAGCATCATTCCTAGTTCTCTGCTGTAAGTACTTGGCTTTTTTAAAAAATTGTTTTTATTAGACAGGATCTTACTTTATAATTTAGTCTGATCCTGAACTCAGACTCAAACTAACAGCAGTCCTTTTGCTTTTCCCTCCCAGGTGCTGGAATTACAGGCAAGACCCACCACATCTGGCATTGTCGTATGTGGTTATGGAGCGCTGTGCTTGCAGGCACATGTCGCCAGTGGTTACCAGGGATCAAGCTCGGGACTTTGCACTGGCCAGGCAGACACAGAAACCACTGAGCTAAATCCCCGGCCCAGTAATTGTCTTCTTTCTACTGCTATTTTTTTCTTTTTTTTTTGAGACAGGGTCTCACTTTGTGGTTCAGGCTGGCCCTGAGCTCAGCCTCCAACTCACATCACAGCAATCCTCCTGCCTCTGCTTCCCGAGTGCTGGGATGACAGGTGTGAGCCATCACGCCCGGCACTGTGGTATGTGGTGCTGGTTGCTGCTGGGTGTGAGTCTCCATGCCCAGTGTTGTATGTGGTTACCGGGGGAATCAAATCCGGGGCCCTTGTGCTTGCACGACAGGCGCAGGAACCACTGAGCTAACTCCCAGGCCCTTCTATTTTTTTTCACAACAGAGTTCTCTGTTGCAACTTTGTAGGGCCTAGCTTTATCTGTGTTTCCTTTCTGGCCAAACTGAAAACTTTTAAATCATTCAACTGTGCCACTGGTTCAGATTTTCCAGAATCAGGGGCTGAAGGGCCCGAGCTATACCCAGGACATAGCCTCAACACTGGGCTGCTCTGAAATCTCTTCATTTCACAGCCCTTGAGCTCTATCTCCTGCCTTCTCAAGATAGAAACAAAATGTAGACACGTTTTCTTGCGAGAGTGTAAGATTCACAGTCTGGAGTCCACTGCCAGTGGAGTCCTTGTTCCCGAGGGAGGCCTCCTAGGCCTGGTCTTTACCAGCGGCATTTCTAACAGCATTTTGGTTGTCAAGGCTCTGACTCGAATCTCCCATCAAACCCACTTTACAGGATTCTAGGGCTTCTCCAGCTGGCTTTTCCAAACCTTTCCAAACTCTTCCCTCAAGCCAGTACCAAAGACTTCTGAACCACGTGGTCAGGCAGTACAGCAAAGCCCCACTTTTCTGCTGCGTAAATCCGAGTCACTCTGTCACCAGCACCCCCAGCTTCAGGGCGTGCTCTGGCTGACCTTTCAGTCGCAGTTGGCTGGCTCCGAGCAAGATCGCTCAGCAGACAGGCAGGGGAGCAGTTCTGGGGGGG